>ML313154.1:0-127864 GCA_005239505.1 Nicotiana paniculata
GGACTTTAAAGAGATCCAAATTTACCCCCGATGGGACTGGGGGTAACAACCAATTGAGACAAAGATAAAAAAAAGGGGTGAATCAACATCTTAATCTTCTTGAGGAGGGGATTGACTTCTTCATCAGCAGAAGGAGTAAGAGCAGCTTGGGACAAAGAGGCTTGGACAATAGGAGTCTCACCTTCAGGTGGGGAAAGATCCAAACCTTGTTGAGCCTTTTCCAAGGCTTCCTTGCTCTTAACAATTTCGGCGTCAAGGTCGAAATCTCCCCGACTCATTTCCGTCAATGTATCGAGGCAAGAATTCATGTACGCCCAACTAACATCGACAGCTGCCGCCTCTTCGAGACTTTCATTATCTCTCTCCCATATCTGAAGCTCAGCTCTTAACCCATCCTTCTCAACTTCAGCAGCTTCATGGGAAGCCCTCAAAGGTACAATTGCCTCCTCCAAAGATTGGGTTTTGCCTAAAGCAATGCGAAGATCCTCCTGAGTTCGGGTAAGTGACTGCACAAGCTCGCCAGAGTATTCCTCCTTCTGCTCTAGCAAGGCTTTGAAGCTCCTAACTTCTTCCGAGGCACGGGATAATTTCTCAACAAATGAAGACTCAAGAATGCTCTTGTCTTTGTCCACTTGGTTGGAAGAAACCTTCTCCACTGCCAACTCCGCATCCACAACTCTCATCTGCCGCTCCAAGGTATTATTTTCTTCTTCTAAGGCTTCCACGTCGAGCCTCAGGCTTTCATATTTCCCCTTCCAATTCCCTGCTTCACCATGCCACTCCTTTAGCTCTTGCTCCATGTTAGAAATCCTCTTCATGAGTTCTGTGCCTATGAGATTGATCTACAAAAACAAAATCAATTAGATACGGTAATTATATAAGAATGAGATATAAAAGAATGAACGTTACCTTCAAGGAGGAATGCACAACCTCATTAGCCCAGGTAAAAGAACTGTGACTATCCAGCTTGGTCCTCTCTGTTAGGCCAATCAAAGGCTTCAGCCACACTTCGGGTTGGCCAGATTTCTTAAAAAGGCTCCCATCAGCCGGAACCTCAATTAGCACTTGTCTCATCTCCCTACTGGAATACCCTACTTCTTAAATAGGAGGCACGGAAGCAGGCTGAGATGAAGGAGCCACGGGCAATGAAATTTGTGGAGCTAAAGAAGTCTCAGGCACAAAAAATTGAGGAGCTGAGAAAGCCACAGGCAAGGTAGCAGCGGGAGCAGAAATGGCCAAAGGAGTAGTGGAAATAACCGGAACGAATGAAGAGATTTCTCTAAAGGAGGGAGCAAAAATAGCTAGAGGCGCCTTATTAACAGCAGGGCCAAAACCTTCGTGGAATATATGATCTGTAGAATCATGTGCAAGAGAAGAAGAAGAATCCCCAGGGGTAGGAGGTCTGACACCAGGTACGGAAGACATAGCCACGAGTGTAGACTCATCGTCTGAGACCACTCTTCTTCTACGTGACCTGTGCACCAAAATGCCCTCCTCTTCTTCTTCTTTTTCTTCAAAGGTCTTAGACCTACCAACTTTCCTCTTGGAAGAAGAGGAACCAGTAATAATCTCCTGGGCCTGAGCCAAAGACATCTTTGTGATGGATGCAACAGATATCCCCCGAGCAGAAAACCCTGTCAAAAGGAAAAGGGTTAAACAAACGAAGAAAAAGAAGCTTGAGTAAGGAAAAGAAGCAAAAACAAAAGTTTCACTTACCATGAGTCTTCACTTTCCAAATCACGGAGAAGTACTTCCAAGATCTTTCCTCCAATGGAGCAACTGAATACAACTTTTCTACCCAATTACGGATACCGGAGACATTCTCAACAGTACCCATGATTGCTGAAAGAGGAAGAAAATGGCTACGGTGTTAATAAAATACTTAAAGAAAAGAGAAGAAAAATAATAGGTGTGAGCTAAAATGTACTTACGTGCACGATTCCACTTAGTAGGAAAGGGAATATTTTCCTCGCCCACTAAACCAGCAGTGGGCAAAACAACGTACCAAAGGTATCAACCTCTATCCTTATCATCATCAGGGGTTACCAACACTCTTTTTCTCCTAGAATCCAGAGTGAAAATCCCTTGACGAAATAAGGTAGCAGAATAAAGATGAATGAGGTGATTGAAGGAAAAAGGAACCTAGGCTAAAGAAGCTAAACATCTAAGACACGCGACAACCCGCCACACAAGAGGACCAACTTGTCCTAAGAAAATGTTGAAGAAACGACAAAATTCGATGATGACTTGATTAATAGGAGGTCTAAACCCTAGAGTAAAAGTGTAAGTGTAAGCAAAAGAATGCCTCGTCTTGTAAGACGTTATTCTTTGATTACTATTCGGAATAACAATGGGAAAATAAGACTCCCAAGAACATTACCTGCGAACAAGGGGAATCAAACATTCGGAAATAAGAGTGGTATACCTATCAACACTATCAAGGGATGACGACTGGTCTACAAGAACATGACTATCCCTAGTGAAGGTAAACTCAGCAGGAATGATTTTATCTACTCGTGGTTCGCGTAAGGGTTCGTGATGTTCTCTACCCCTGGACAGAGACCTGGAAACCCTAGCTCTTGGGGAGATTAAAGACCTAGCAGAAGGAGGGGAAACAATCTGAGAAGAAGAAGAACCTCTCGAAGGAGTAGAGCCTAAACTCCTCAGTCTTCCACCCCTTCAACTCCGAGTCGGAGCGGAAGAGGGTGTCAATTCATCAACGTTTATGACTCCCTTAGATTGGTTTGAAGAAGACATATCTACAAAGGCAAAGAAAAAAGTTCTTTACAAATAAAGTTTGAAAGTTAGAAGCTTTTCGTGAAAGAAAAGGAAAAAAGGGTATTTATACTCGAAGACAACCGTCAAAAAATGAAAAACAAATAATGATGTGAAAACCATAATTGAAGATGTCACTTCGTAACTGATGCAGCCACAAGAAATCCCTAAAAGGCGCTGAATAATTGCAGAACCAACCCAAGAATGCCACGTGGCATAAGCATTAAATGGAAGTGACAAGCAACACTTACGTACAGGAAAAGATACAATGATTCAAGTAAAGCGGCAGCAAAATATTCCCTCTATAAATGAGTATCCACTTACCAAATATTGATCGATAAATATTTGGTAAGTGGGGGGACTATCTATATTGGTAAAAAAGAGCTTCACACGTGTAATAAATCTTGATGACTCAGCAGTCTATGTGGAGCAATGAAGACACGACAACTGGACGGGACTCTATGAAGAGGTATGAGGCAAAGAGGCATGGAAAATCACACCTACGGGTTAATTAGCTACGAAAGTCTCAACCTAATTGAAAAGATGAAGAGACACGGTCAAAATGTATCTGGGAGGAACAAAGGGAGGATTCAGAGATCTTCAATTAGTGATCCACACGTTACACAACATTCATGCAGCAGTTACGGTTGCTCATTGTAACATTACATTAATGTCATAATTAGTCATTAATGCTCAATCACTTATAAAGGCAGACGTTATATTAGGAAATTCCCTATATAAGGGAGTAAAATATAACCTGTAAAGGGACATCCGAACTACCATTGCAATATATTCTTACTTTTTGCATCTTACTGCTTTCAATTTACAAGTTTGCCTACAATTATAATCTTATTCTTTGGTTATCAGAAACTCGTGTTCTTCTTAAAATAGCTTTGGGCAAAGAATCCAATTCTTTGGTTAAACAGTTAAGTATCGAGATTTTGCAGCGGATTATGAAAGGGGCTTAGAGTGTTCTATGTTATCTTCGGTCTGCGGTGTAGGATTGGAGGAATGGGAGAAAATAACTTCATATTCATAAAAGAATTATCATAATGGGTGTAGCAGTTGAAGATGTGAATGTGCGCAAAAAGAGGGCATGAGATAGTTCATGGGTTTTGAGACAATGTGGTCTCGTGAAATGGGGTCACTTAGGATTAGTGCGGATTGAGTTCGTCATATTTTGAATGGAGCTATTGTTATTTCTAAGGGAAGTCTAGAGTAAATTAGAAGAAGTTGGTTCGATTAGCAATGGTTGGATTAGCATGGTGGTGGTAATGATCAGTTCCTTCAGCGTGTTAAGTTATTCAGGTGAATTATGGCGGTATGTGTGAGGCTTGATGGACGCTGCAATTTTATTTACGGGGAGGTATTCAATTATAATGGCCGGTTATGTGTAGATGGATCCCAAAATAGTTATGGTGGTTTAGACCACTACTTGGGGTTTGTATTTTCCGCGGTTATGGGAATTCAGTCACGTATTGCAATGGTACTCCTGAAATAAGTTAAGTGAAAGGTTTCTATATGATGAAGTGTGTATCCTATTAGTGGTTCAAGAGTTATGATGGAATTCTTGTGCTCTCGCGCATTGGTAGGATAGGTGCGGTGAGTGACATACAATTTGAAGTTGAGGATCAAGGTTGCAGTTTGGTGTTGGCAAGAATGTCACGAGCTCGGATGAGCAGGAAAGAATTCAGATGTTTAGAGTAAGCTGCTCATTCAGATGTTTAGAGTCACATGAGATCAGTGTCCCGTGTAAGGGGCTTTGTGTACTGATTTGCGGCTTCCTGATTAACTTTACAACATTAGTATGGATGGTGGTATGGAGGTGCAGACTTCTTACCTGGTGCGGAAGATCGTGGGAGTGTATCCCATGGGAAGATTTTATAAGTGTGACATCTAGTCACTTGATTGATTGAAGATTGAAACCAAGTATGGAGATTTGGTTCTATCGCTAATGTGAGAGTTTAGGCCTGAAAGACGCACTATTCAGTTGGTTGTGAATTGTGGAAGTTTGTTCCTGTAATGACCCGATCGGTCATTTTGAGAATTTTCACTTTGCTCGATAGTTTGGGGGCATGAGTAACTCCGTATGATGTATTAGTACTTGTGTGCAAAATTTTATTTCATTCCGAGTTGATTTGATATGTTTCGGTGCGAGTTTTGGAAGTCGAAAGTTCATTAAGTGTGGTTTGAGGTGCGTTTCATCGTTTCGATGTTGTTATGCGTGATTTGAGGCCTCGAGTAAGTTTATGTTGTGGGACTTGTTGGTATGTTTGTACGGGGTCCCGAGGGGCTCAGGTGAGATTTCAGATATGTTTGGGTTGTGTTGCGCTAGTTTTTCTCATGTTTTGACATCGTTTCTTCAAGCATAAATGGTACCACATTGAACAAATGAGATCCGATTTTTGATTTGATTGAATAATTAGATCCTTATCATAATTACGAAGCCATAGCAAAAAGAATCGTCGAATTTTGACATCGTATGAAGATTTTATGGTCATTTTACTAAGAGTTGGGTTGCTAAATTTTTCAGATTAATTATGAAATTGCCATTGACTTCGTATTTAAGAATCTGCACTATTTTCAAATATTGAAACCAACATATCTCCTTCATTATAAGGTAAAATGTAAGGATTCTAAATCCTAACTTGACTGAAATTTCACAAGGAATCCATTGGAGGCATCAAAAGCAAGTTTCGAGACTGTTTGACACGTGAAATGAGACAAAACAGCTGGACAAAAATACTTAATATGAAAGGGTTTTTTTCATTTGGTAATATTTTTGAGTTGGGGAGATCGGATTTGGACAATTTTTGGAATAAAGTTTCACCATATGGATTGGGGTAAGTGTTATATACTCGATTTTTGTTATATGTCGTGAATCCATCTTCGTTTTTGGCATTTGATTGATGATTATAAAGTGAAATTTGGGGGTTTTGTCTAAAATTTTATAAAGTGAATTTTTGAGTTTTAAACATCGATCTGGAGTCGGATTTGAGTGAGACTAGTATGGTTGGACTCCTAATTGAATGGGTTGTCGAATTTTATGAGTTTTGTCGGGTTGCAAGGTGCGGGCCCAAGTTGGAGTTTTTTTGCCGATTTTGGAATTTTGATTACAGATTCGACCTTTATCGATTGGGTTTGTTTCCTTTAGCATTGTTTGATGTATTTGAGTTATTTTTTTGGTTAGTTTCGAGTCGTTCGGAGGTCGGAACGCGCGGGAAGGTATTTTTAGAGCATCGTTGGCTTGCTCGGTATTGGAATTGGCTCGTTCGAGGTAAGTAACTCTTCTAAACTTAGTGCTGAAGGTATAAAACCCCGAATTACGTGTTATGTGAATTGTATTGAGGTGACGGGCGTGTGGGCGTGCACTTTGTGAATGGTGACTCCGTTGTTTACATGGAACTGTATAGTGGCCCCAGTTTGTTGATATTTGCGTTTTCACCATGTGATAAAGTAATTGAGTTGTCAATCATGCTAAATATCATGTTTAAGCTTCATGCTGATATTGTTAGGACCCATATTGGTCATTTCTTGTTGTCATCTTACTGATTTCATTGATATTTCGTACTCGGTCATATTCATGCATTCATATCATATCTCAGTCTCAATTGTTGTTTATCGATACATCATATCATTTTTGTCGGGCTAGTTTCATGACATTGTGAGCCCGTGAGTGAGACTCGAGATATTGCAAAGTGATTGAGGTTGAGAGCCTGATTATGAGTGACACTTATGGGATCGGGCTACACGTCGCAGCATGTTATATTTGATTTATGCCTGGATCTGGCTTATGATAACGCTTGGGCTGTAGGAGCCCCTCCGGAGTCTGTACAAACCCCCAGTGAGCGTGATCGATAATATTGAGGGATGGGTCTTCCCTGGACATGAGTCTTGTCCGAAGTATATATATACCTAGAGATGGATCTTCTCCATGAGGCCGGACTGCCCTTCCTCGGTACTAAGTGATTGATGGTCAGTGATGTATATATTCCAGGATGGATCTTCCCTGGCCCTTATGGGTCATATAAAATACTAAGTGCTTGAGCATGATGAGTGGAAAAGGTAAGACAGTGAAATTGAGTACTCTGAGAGTGTGAGTACATGATTCATCTCTGTGATACATGGAATTGGCATGCACACATGACAAACAGGCATAAAGATGCATTTTTTCTTATGGTGTATAATGTCACGTTATTCATGACTTTTTACAAACATTGATATGTGGGCATATAAAGGTATTTTACACTTGCTATCTGGAAAGGAAATGAAACATCTTATTTATTGTGAAAAGGATATTTGAAAAAATTACAGTTTTCAAACTTACTCATATTTTTGGCATTTTGGATAAAAGATTTGGGTTTTCACTGAGATACCTGAAAAGCATGACTATTTTCTGGAACTGCGAACGAGCTGAGAAATTTTTACTTCTTACATACCTCTTTTATTACTTGTATTATGATGTTATGAGATGTTGTGGGATGTTGGTATTGGACCCGACCTTGTGTTAGCTCGTCACTGCTTTCAACCTAAGGTTAGGTTTGTTACTTAATGAGTACATGGGGTCGGTTGTGCTCATACTACACTTCTACACCTTGTGTGCAGATGTTCGCTACGGACGTTGCTGAGATCCGCAAGAGCTGGATTTGAAGACGTACCTGTGTTCCAGTTGTAGCTGCCTCTTGTTCATGGTAGCCTTAGAATATAAAAATCTTTTAATGTACTTTTCGAATAGATGATGTAATTAATTATACCAGTTTTGTAAACTCTATTCGTAGAAACTCATGATTTGTACTACCAATTATTGGGGAATGTATCAGATTAAGATATTTTGTTACTTAATTACTTTATTAATTATTATTTTAATTGGTAAGTCGTTTAATTTTCTTACCTAGCGGGTTGGGTTAGGTGCCATCACAACTGGAGGGATTTTGGGTTGTGACAGTTCTAGATTTGATGACCGTTCTTGTGTGTCATGGGAAAAAGGTCATTGTGGATCGTTGAGAGGGTATTTTCCCAAGCATGGTGTGATCAGAATTGGTTTGAGGTTTGTTGATGGGTCCAAATGTGGATGTGTACTCGACACTGGCCTGGGTGTGTTCATCCAGCATAACATTCCTTATGGAGGAGTATTCGGGCGTTGGATGTTATTTTCGTTGTCAGCTACTTCATGTAATACTCTATTGTGCCGTGTGGGTTCTGAGCCGACTTGATTATTCACATATGTGTGGTGGTCCTGTGTATCTTGCGGTGTTATATGAGCAGTATGGCTCTCGAGATGCAGGTCATTCATTGCACCTTAGTCGTGCTTGAGTTTTGTAGCATATGGTGCTATCTTTCTCCGCAGGGATGGTATTGTGCACTTGGCGTGCTTATGGTTGATATTCGGGCATTTTGTGAGTTTGAGCGTTACGGCTCGAGGTGTGTTTTCTCTAGATTATATGTGTGGATCGGGTGGCACGACGCCACGGGTACGTTGGTTGGATCGGGTTGCACGCCGCAATGGTATCATGTGTGGATCGGGTTGCACGCCGCAACTGTGTGATGTTGAGCATAGTTCCCTATATCTATTCATGTGTGTTTTGTCTCGCATCTTCTGAGGAAGGTTCATAACACTCTTTCAGTTGTTTAGTTAGTTACGTGGGTTGAGTATTTCTTTCCAGAGTTCGTTTTCCTTATGTATCACATTCAAATTTGTGGCTTGTTAGCACATGGTGGCATCATATGAGACTTTTGGGTAGTGTTTGTGGTGGCCTATTGCCGGAACGACTGTACTGGGGGAGACGAGATTATTGAACCTGGGATTAGTGTGATCAAATTTATATAAAACATATTACAAATATTGTTATGTAGTTCAGAATGAGGTAATGGTTCTTGTCAGGAGGAAAGACTCAATGATTAGTTGATTTGGCAGGGGGTTATGAATTTCTATATATCTCTTCCGTCTGGCATAATTGCGAGAATTGGAACAGGACTTACATACATCATGAGGTGTGTTGTGGACATTGGATTCATGGAATTGCAGCCATAGTTGTCAGAGGATGTTACTATGGTCATGTGGATTATGCGTGCATGGTGTGAATTTAGTAAGGGTATACAATCATGTTTTGGTGCATGGTGTAGTGACTAATACGGTGTTCATATGCTGAAAGTAGGCATGGTTGAGGATTTCAGATGTTGGAATTTTGCTCTAAGGCTTATTTGACTAAATTAAAAGGGAGGATCTTCAAACTGGCTTAAGCTAATGTGCTCAATAGGGTTGTGGTAGCACAGATAGGTGCACGAGGTGTTAAACAGTGGTTTTGGACTAATCCTGAGCAGTTCTTAGCACGTTCGAGGACGAACGTATGTTTAAGTGGGAGAGAATGTAATGACGCAACCGGTCATTTTGGGATCTAGCACGTCGTACAATGGTTTGAGGCCTTGGGTAGCTTCACTTCAGGTATTATGACTTGTACGTGTGGTCGGAGTTGAATTTCGGGAAGTTCAGAGTCGATTTAGAAGGAAAATTCTCATTTTAGTAGCTTTAAGTTGGAAGAGTTGACTAAGGTTTGACCTTTGAGTAAACGATCTCTAAATTGGGATTTGAAGGTTCCAATACGTTCATATGATGATTTTGGACGTGTGCATATGTTCGGATCTAGTTTTGAGTGACCCGGGAGCATTCAATGCTTATTATGAAAAGTTTGCATTTTGGAAGAATTTCATAAGTATGTGTTGAAGTATATTTTAATGTTATCGATATCCGTTTGGGACTCCGAGAGTGGAAATAGATCCATATGGTGCTTCTGGTCTTAGGAGCGCATTCAGATGTGGATTTGGAGGTCTGTAGTTCATTTCGGAGTCGTTTGGCGAAAACTGGAAGTTGAAGGTTTTTGGAAGTTTGACGGGGAGTGGAATTTTGATATCGGGGTCGAATTCCGATTCTGGAAGTGAGAGTAGGTCTGTAATGTCAATTATGACTTGTGTGCAAAGACCTTAGAATTGATTTGATAGGTTTCGACATCGAATGTAGAAGTTGGAATTTCTTAGTTTCATTAGGCTTGCATTAGGGTTGTGATTCGTGTTTTAAGCATTGTTTGATGTGATTTGATGCATTGACTAAGTCCGTGTTATGTTTGAGACTTGTTGGTATGTTCGGATGGGGTCCCGAGGGGCTCATGTGAATTTCAGGGTGGTTTCGGACAATTTCTAGGCAATATTTAGCTGCTGATTTTTGGCTATAGAAATGTGCTATGCAATCGCGGGGAATTGGACGCGATCACGATGAGTAAAATGGGAGAAATTGGCCAGTGATTCGCAATCGCGGAAGGCGTTTCACGATCGCGTAGAGGAAAGTTTCTGTTGCACTGACCCGATTTTAGAAGCTTGTATCTCGTAATCTATAAGGAATTTGAAGATGATCCAAAAATCAAAGTTGTAGTCCTTTGTGTATAGTATTAAGAAAATCAAACCATTTGTAATTTGGATTTGTTTACAAAAAGTTATGATTGGTACACTATAGACTATCCGGGAAGAGTTTGGAAATCGCGAAGAAGAAGTTCGTGTTGCACAAGTCTGATTTTGGCAGATTATATCTCGTAATGTATAAAGAACTAGGAGATAAGAAAAGAATGTAAGTTGTATCCCTTGGTTTCTAATTTTCAAAATGTTAAACCATTTGAAATTTGGAGTTTTGTACAAAACGTTATGACCATTATACTAGAGGTTGTCTGGAAGACCTGGGCACTTGTTCTCGCGATCTCAAAGCATTATCCGCGATCGTTAAGAATAAATACCTGGGCAGAAGCTATATTTCGAGGTTTCGGCCATTTTTAACATATTTGGATCTATGGAGCTCGGATTGAAGCGATTTTTAGGCAATTTTCACCATATGAATTGGTTAAGTGTTCTATATTGGTTATACTTAATGATTCTATTGTTATATTCATCATTTGTTTCGCATTTAAATGAAAACAAATCAAGAGTTTTTCAAAACTTTTCAAGAACGAAAATTTAAGATTTTGAGGTCAAGTTGTTATTAAAATTCAATAAAATTTGTATGATTGAACTTTTATCGGAATGGGTTGTCGGATTATGTGAGTTTCGTCGGGTTTCGAGATGTGGGCCCCACTTCCAACTACTCGAGCGGAGTTGGAAATTTTTATCAATTGTTCAATTTGAAGCATTGGAGTGTATTTTTTATTAGTTTTCACGTTGTTTGACTAGTTTCGAATTGAACGACACCAAGTTGGGGCTTTAGAGAAAAATTGGGACCAGAAAGTGGGCTTTAAGACGAGGAAAGTCTCTTTTCTAACCATGAAGGAGGAAATTAACCCCATAGGTGAATCAAATTTTTATGTGCTTCTATTTGTGGGGACTATGTACGCATGAGGTGACGAGAGTCCGTGTGTAGCTACAATTATGCTTATGTCCGGGTAGTCTAGGATCCAAATCATGTTATTCTTGCGATGTTGGCACCCTCCTTGTTAATTTAATTTCTTAAGACATATTGGAACTTGATAAAGGAACTGTAAAATGTTTAACTTCATTTTTCTTGACCGTTAGCGAGAATTGGTATTTCCTTGAATAATTGCCCATTAATAAATCTTGAATTGGTTGTTTTAAATGTATTTTTTTGTGGAGCAGGACGAACGCCTCGGTAGCAAATAGATGTATCTATGGTTCGCATCGTTCGACACTCGGCAGTGCACAATTTAAATATTTATGTTGGATCGGGCCATACGACCTCAACATGACTTGTGCATGATTGAATTGGTTGCTTTGGAATTTATAATAATTGATATTGCGTCATTGGCCTGAGATACAAAACTGTTAAATGATGAAAATGAATTTGGAAATTTCCTAATTACAAAAAAATTGTTTACTTACTTCATGTTATTGAGTTTACAACCGTTCTATACAATCCATGCTTAATTATATTATCGGTATTTTATTATTAGCCCATAGTAGTGTCGGAAGTCGATCCCTCTTCACTACTTCTTCCAGTTTAGACGAGATACTTACTGGGTACACGTTGATTTACGTACTCATACTACATTTGTTGCACATTTTTTTGTAGGTGCATTTATGTCTAATGACCTTATGGGCGTAGAGGCGCGGTTATTGCGGGGACATAGGTGAGTTGCATTCCACGTTACGAGTCTGTAGCACGCACATAGTCTCCATCCAAGTTATTTTACATTTTTTCTGTCTCATTTTGTATTCTAGACAGATGTTCTCACGACCCAAAATTCACTAAGTGTCGTGATGGCGCCGGACACCATTGTCATGCAAGCCAACACCAAATAACTAGTAAATTCTCATTTTAATATTTTTGGAATCATTTATTTTTGTTACATTAAACAATAAATAATGAAATTCACTGAATAAATAATGATATCTTTTAACAAACTTAAATACTAAATAACCCCGTAGTCATCCCAGAACCCGGTGTCACAAATGCATGAGCAATTTCTAGGAATTTAAAATGTAATACAATAACTTTCCGGAATACAAATTGGACAGAAAAGAAAATAGAATACTCTGAAGGAGACTCTGCTGGTTGCGGGTCGTCTCGAGAGATGCAGCTCACCTAAGTCTCCGTATCAACAATGTCGTTGCGCACAACGAGGCCACTAGACATATATATTCCCGTGCAACAAAAATATACAACAAGTATAGCATGAGTACAAAAACAGCAGGTACCTAGTAAGTATCCAGTCTAACCTCGAAGAAGTAATGACGAGAGGTCGACTTCGATACTTACTAGCGGTCGAATAAGGTAATAACAATAATGTGAAAAATCTTGGATTTTATAAGGTGACCGCAAGCTCATTAATCATGAAACAGGTAAACATTTCTTTTGTTAATAGGAATTTTCAAACTTATTTCCATCTTTCTAACAATTTACATCCCCGGCCAATGAGGCCACATCAATTATCAATAATTAAAAAAAAAAAAAACAAATCAAGCAAGTCATCCGCAAGTGATGCCGAGGTCGTACTGCCCGATCTAACGTAATATTTAAACTGTGCACTGCCAGAGGGTCGAATGACGTGAACCATAGATGCATCTATTTAATCTGCCGAGGCGTTCGGCCCGTTCCACAAAAGGAAAACACATTCAAACAGTTAATCAAGAATTTATCAAGGAGATATATTTCCAAGGAAATGGCAATCTTCTTTTAATGGTCAAGAAAATGAAGTTTAACCTTTTATAAATTTATTTACCAAGTTCGATACGATTTAAGAAATTTAAGTTGACAATAAGGTTACAAATATCGCAAGTATAGCATGATTTTGGGTCCTAGTCTACCCAGACTTAAGCATAATAGTAGCTACGCACGGACTCTCGTCACCTCGTGCGTACGTAGCCCCCACAAATAGAAGCACATATTGAATTATTTCACCTATGGGTTTAATTCCCTCTTACAAGGTTAGAAAGGAGACTTACCTCGCTCCGAAATTCCATAACCGGCTTTTCAAGCCCTTCTGATGACTCAAATTGATGCGCAACGCCCTAAAACTAGCCAATAATTATGCAAACCATAAATATATGCTCAAATACCCATTATAAAATAATTTATAACAATTCATAACCCCAATCGAAAAGTTGATAAAAATTACCCTCGGGCCCACGTGCCCGAGTTCCGAAATTCTTCGAAGATAAACTTTACCCATAACCTCACGAACTCAAATATCCAATTTACTCCACGTTTCATGTCCAAAATCTTGGTCAAAATTCAAAAATACGAAATTTCAAGGTTTTCTTCAAAATCCCAAAATTTCTACAAATTTTACATGTTTAAATCCGTATATAATCCTTGCATTTAACCCGTAACTAGAATAAATCACTTACCGCTTGATGATGATGGAAACCCTTCTCAAATGCTCTCAAAGATCGCCTAAGGCCAAGTGGGAAATGAGCTAAGTCTCCGAATAAAAAGCCCTTGGTTCCAGTCGCAGATGTCGCATTTACGACAGGGAGATTGCAAATGCGAGTTGCGCAAATGCGAAGAATGAATCACAAATGCGACCCCCGACTGAACTTGCCCATTTCACAAATGCGATACAGGGTCTGCAAATGCAAACCCTTCAGGCCTCGCAAAAATGACCCATTCGTTGCAAATGCAAACCATGCCCCTCAGTCGCCCAGTTCGAAAATGCGAACATAACCTCACAAATACGATGACCGCATTTGCGACCAAGACATTGCAATTGCGATCGCACCACTTCTAGAAAATCCTACTTCTCAACAAAAATGCTCTGAAGCTACTCAGAAACTCACCCGAGCCCCCGAGACTCCAAACCAAAAACCCGCACAAGTCTAAAAACATAATACGGACTTGCTCGAGGCCTCAAATCACATCAAACAACGCTAAAATCATGAATCACACTCCAATTCAAACTTGATGAACTTTAGAAATTCAAACTTCTTCATTCGATGCCGAAACCTATCAAATCACATCCAATTGATCTCAAATGTTGCACACAAGTCACGTTTGACATAACGGACCTACCTCCACTTCCGGAATTGGAATCCGACCCCGATATCAAGAAGTCCACTTCTGGTAAAATTTCTCAAAAACCTTGAAATTTGTAATTTTAGCCAAATGACTCCAAAACGACCTACGGACCTCCGAATTTACTTTGGATCGCGCTCCCAATACCAGAATCACCATACAGAACTATTCACAGACTCAGAATCCCAAAAGGTCATCGATAACACAGAAACGCACTTCAACCCAAATTTATGAATTTCTTCCAAAATGCCAACTTCCACAATAGACACCGAAACGCTCCCGGGTCATCCAAAACCCGATCCGAACATACGGCCAAGTTCGAAATTTTCATACGAACTTGCTGGAACCTTCAAATCCCGATTCCGAGGTCGTCTACTCAAAAATCCAACCTTAGTGAATTCTTCCAACTTAAAGATTCCAAAATGAGAATTCTCTTTCTAAATCCGCTCCGAACATCGAATTCGACCACGCTTATAAGTCATAGTAACTGAATTGAAGCTACTCATGGCCTCAAACCGCTGAACGATGAGCTAAAGCTCAAAATGACCGATCGGGTCGTTACTTTCTCTCGCTCTTAAACATATGTTCGTCCTCGAACGTGCTAAGAACTGCTCTGGAGTTGTCCAAAATCATTATTTAACACCTCGTGCACCTACCTGTGCTTCCATAATCCTGTTGAGCACATCAGCTCAAGCAAACCTGCAATTCCTTCTCTTTATTTAGTCAAATAAACCTTAGAGCCAAATTCTAACACTGGAAATCCTCTACCAGGTCTGTTCTAACATACAACCACCGTAACCATCACTGCAGGATGTACCAATACATAATTATATAGTCTTACCAAATTCACACCATGCACCGCCTTATTCACACAACCATAATAACATCATCTAACAAGAATAGTCAAAATCCAATGAATCTGATGCCCACAACACACCTCATGAAGCAGATAAGTACCGTTCTAGTTCTCGAAATACTTCCACGACAGAAGAGATATGTAGAAACTCATAACTACCTACCGAATAACAATTCATGGCCTGACGAGAACCATTACCTTATTATGGACTGAATCTCGATGTTTACTCTTTAATGTGCCTCATATAAATCTGATCGCACTGATCCCAGGTCCAATAATCTCGTCTAACACATGCAAGGCTGCTTAGGCAATAAGCCACCTCAGACACTGCCAAAAGTCTTATATGATGCCACAATGCGCCAACCAACTACAAACTCGAACGTGATACATAAGGAAACAAACTCTAAAAATAATTGCTCAACCCATGTAACTAATTTAAACAACCGAAAAGATGTTATGAACCTCCCTCATAAAATGAGAATCAAAACACACAAGAATAGATATGGGAAACCATACTCAACATCACACTGTTGCGGCGTGCAACCCGATCTACACATGATACCGTTGTGGTGTGCAACCCGATCCAATCATGATATCCGTGTCGGTATGCCGCCCGATCCAATCATGATACCCGTGACGGCGTGGCACCCGATCCAAATAACATACCTGTGGCGGTGTGCCATCTGATCCGCATATAATAATCTATAAGGAAATACTTACCGAGCTAAAATGCTCACAACTACGAAATACTCGAATATCAATCACAAGCACGTCAAGTGCATAATACCATCCCTGGGGAGACAGATAGCGCCATACACTAAAAAATGTCAAGCACAACTAAGGTGCGATATATGATCTGAATCTCGTGAGCCATCCTGCTCACATAACATCACTGCTATGCGGAACCTCATCACTTGTAAAATTTATCAAGTCGTTTCACAACTCACATGACACAATATAGTATTACATGAAATAGCTGATGACAAAACGACATCCAACGTCCGAATACTCCTCCATAAGGAGTGCTATGCTGAAATGAACACATCCGACCTGATATAGAGCCCATATTCATATTTAAATCCATCCACGGACCTCAAGCCGATACTGATCGCATCGTACTAGGATAATAACCTTTAAAGGGTCCATAATAACCACTTTTCACCGTAACTCCTAAGAACATCCATCATAACCGGAAAAAACTCCCACAGTCCACAACCAAATGCACCGAGCGCCCTCCATGCACAAATTCCCAATTAGCAATATTATCACAATCTTCATACTAGGTTTTAAATTCTTCAATCAATCAAGTGACTACACGTCACACTTATACAATCTTCCCGTGGGATACGCCTCACGACCTTCCTCAACAGGTAACAAGTCTGCACATCCATACCACCGGCCACATTAATTCCGTAAAGCAAATCAAGAATCAACAATCAATACGCAAAGCCTCTTACACAGGACACCGATCTCAGGTGATGCTAAAGACAATACCATCTTACTCTAACCATATGAATTCTTTCTTTCTCACCCGAGCTTATGATATTCTTGCCAACACCAAACGGCAACCTTGCTCCTCAACTTCCAATTCCCATGTCGCTCACTGCCATGCCAATACACGATAGTACAAGAATTTCACCATAACTTTTGAAACGCTAAATAGAATAAACACTCCATCATATAGAAACCTTTCGCTTAACTCATTTTCAGGAGAGCCATAGCAACACGTGGATGAATGCCCATAATCGCAGAAAATACCATCCTCTAGTAGTTGTCTAAACCACTAACTCTTCTGGGATCCATCCACACATAACATGCCATAATATTTGAATGCCTCCAGATAAAATCAATTACAGCGGCCGTCAATCCTCGTACGTACCGCCACAAAGCACATGTGTAACTCAACACGCTGAAGGAACTGATCATTGCCACCATCATGCCAATCCAACCATTACTAACCGATCCGACTTCTTCTAGTTTACTATAGACTTGCCTTAGGAATAATAATAGCTTCATTCAAAACGTCATAAACCCAATTCCGTTCTCATCCTGAGTGGCATATCAGGAGACAATGTTGTCTCAAATCCCACGAACCATCTCATACCCTTCTTGTGCACATATTCACATCCTGAACTGGCACATCCATTCTGATAATTCCTCTACGAATCCGAAGTCATTTTCTCTTTTTCCTCCAATGCTACTCTGCAAGTCAAAAATATCATAGAATATTCTGTTCCTCTTATGAATAACTGCCGCAAAAGCTCGATTCTTAACCATACCACGGGCTTGAAATCCTTAAGCACCTCATTTTTAACCTTTGAATTCACTGGGACCGTTGTTGAGATTCACCCGCTCTGGCTTGGTCCCGAACATAATCAACTCCAAGGCCCTGCTGACCCATGAACACCACCTGACTGAATCACTTCCCTTGTAAATCACCTCTGTACGAAGAATAAATCCTGAATCTTCCCGAATCCCGAGCATGAGTCAATAAGGCCAACTATAACACACCTTTATCAATTCCGTTGCTCAAATTACCACTTATGTTCTTTTTCCTTAGTTGTATAACTCAACAATATGCCGATACCCGAAACCTCACAAGAAGATAACCCTGCAACCCAATCGTAGGCGGTGGGAGTCTCCCACGTGGCTTGAAGCTACTATTACAACACTCCGGAACCTACCAAGATTCTCTCTTCATCGACGACATGACCTTCCGCAATCAACCGCCAAATTCCTTGAAATCCTTTCATTAGCATTTCATGAACACCCTGTATCTCCAGCAACTTCCACATATTTGAACTCTTACTGGATAGTCAATGGAATCCATTATAGAAACTTCACCAACCACGCGACCGCTGATCTACTCACAGAGATAACTCACCTTTTGGAAATCACATGCTGACATCTCTAAATGACGTTGCACTACACAATTACTATGAAATTCGTAATCCAACCTGAGCCCATGCTCATCGCTAGCTGTTCAAGCCTATTCACTCCTCATGGACATCTACTAAATGTGCGACAACACCTTCCAATCCGAAGCCATTTTGTATAATTCTTCATATCAAGAAACCCCTTTCTGTTAGACCCAATCCCTCGCTGTATAATTTCCAATATTTCAAATTAAGCCCGTAGACCCAATCGCCGTCCACTAAAATTTCCGAATCGCTCCATCTTTCCTCAAGGTGTGTAGTTACCCTGCCACTAAGCCCATATTCTACTCTACCACTCTCCCACTTAGGTCGAATTTACTCCTTTAAGCAACTACTCAACTTTCACTTCTTACACCTGGCCTTCTAGAAATTTAACCACTGCCTGACACTTCCAACACGTCTTTCCTCATCCTTTGCTGCCCAGTTGTTGCCGAAAATTAATATCTATCTCTGCAGCACTTGAGGATCATCTTTCTCGAGCCGTCAACATTAGAAACACCGACCCAATCCTGAACCACCGCACACCATGATCTTTGACAACCGCTTCCCTAACACTATCTCACCATATCCTTCCCCAAAGGCGAATTGTAGAATATCATAACAACGGCGAACTTAACACATCTAATCGAGGACGACGACATCACGTTGCAGATGAAAATTCTACCATACTTGAAAACACCAAGTCTCGTTGCTCTATCAACCCAAACCTGAACATTTATAGTCTGATTGCCTTTCCTCTACCAGAATAAAATACCAAATCTCTGAATCGTGCTCTAAGTAGACCTCCTTTCAAGTCATTCACTGCCCCGACACCTGGGCAAGCTTCCTACAATAACTTCAATTACTGCGCAATAACCGTTCATGAGTATCATAACAACCTGTGCATAGCCTAAAAGCTCTCAGAAGTACAACTACTGAGCTGAAACGACAGAATATCCTTGTGCATGGTGACGACAATAGTCCAAACAACTATGCAGGGAGAAACACCCCGCACCACATCTGTAGTACCATTACAATTCCTCAATTCCCGATATATAACAAGCGATTCGCGTCGCATAAGATTGAATAGGAAAGAAACAAAGTCATAAGACTCAAAAGAATCAAATCGGACGATGAGGAATCAAGAAGGGAAGTGCTCCTAACAGCCATGTAGCCTCTCGAAGATAAGTACAGACATCTATGTACCGATCCGCAAGACCCTACTAGACTTGCTCATGACTCGTGAGACCTAAGGGAACCTAGTGCTCTGATACCATGCTGTCACGACCTAAAATACACTAAGTGCCGTGATGGCGCCGAACACCAATGTTAGGCAAGACAACACCAAATAACTAGTCAATTATCGTTTTAACATTTTTGAAATCATTTATTTTCGTTATATTAAACAATAAATAATGAAATTCACTGAATAAATAATGATATCTTTTAACAAACTTCAATAGTAAATAATCTCGTAGTCATCCCAGAACCCGATGTCACAAGTGCATGAGCAATTTCTGGGAATTTAAAATGTAATACAATAAATATTCGGTATACAAATTGGAGAGAAAAGAAAATACAATACTCTGAAGGAGACTCTGCTGGCTGCGGGTCGTCTGAAGAGATGCAGCTAACCTAAGTCTCTGTATCAACCATGTCGCTGCGCCCAACGAGGCCACTAGACATACATATTCATATGCAACAAAAATTCACAATAAGTATAGTATGAGTACGAAACAGCGCGTACCCAATAAGTATCCAGTACCTAGAAGAAGTAGTGACGAGAGGTCGACTTCGACACTTACTAGTGGTCCAATAAGGTAATATCAATAATGTGAAAAATCATGGATTTTATAAGGCGATCGCAAGCTCATTAATCATGAAATATGTAAACATTTATTTTGTTAATAGGAATTTTCAAACTTATTTCCATCTTTTTAAAAATTTTCATCCCCATCCAATGAGGCCACATCAATTATCAATAATTCCAAAAAGAATTAATCAAGCAAGTCATGCGCAAGTCATGCTGAGGTCGTACGACCCGATCCAACGTAATATTTAAAATATTGCACTGCCAGAGGGTCGAATGGAGTGAGACATAGATGCATCTATTTAATCTGCCGAGGCGTTCAGCCCATTCCACAAAAGGAAAACACATTTAAACAATCATTTAAGAATTCATCAAGGAGCAATTTTTCCAAGGAAATGACAATCTTTTTTTAATGGTCAAAAAAATGAAGTTTAATATTTTATAAATTCATTTACAAAGTTGGTACGATTTAAGCAATTTAAGTTTACAATAAGGTTACCTGCTGGAACCTTCAAATCCGATTCCGAGGTCGTTTACTCAAAAATCCAACCTTAGTGAATTCTTCCAACTTAAAGCTTCCGAAATGAGAATTCCCTTTCCAAATCCACTCCGAACTTCACGAATTTCAATTCCGACCATGCTTAGAAGTCATAATACCTTAAGTAAAGCTGCTCATGGCCTCAAACCGCTAAACGACGAGCTATAGCTCAAAACAACCGGTCGGTTCGATACAAATGTTGAATGTTATCATACTTCCTAGTTAATGCTTATGCACTTGTGACACCGAGATTTGGGGATGCTTTTGGGTTTTTCGGTAATAAAGTTGTAAAAATATTATCATTTACTCGGTAAATTTTATCCCTTACTACTTAATTGAAGGAAATTATGATTTTAAAAATACTAAAATGAGTAATGAATTTAATCATTTATTTGATGGCTTGCCTGGAAATGGTGTTAGGCGCCATCACGGGGTCGTGAAAAATCCATTTTCCAATATAATGCATAACTATCCATATTATTTACAAATTTGGAGTAGATTTGGGCAATAAATATATAGGTCAAACATTAAAGTGTAACGACCCGACCGATCATTTTTAGTATTTACGCTCCTTTCTACTATTTTAAGTCTTGTATAGCTTCATTGATGTATTATGACTAGTGTGTATTGTCAGATTTTGTTTTTCAGGTGTTTCGGGATTAGTTTGGATGAATGAATTCATGTTGGAAGCTTAAATGAAAAGGGTTGACTAGAGCTTGAATTTTGTGCAAACAACTCCGGAATGGAGTTTTGATGGTTCTAATAGATCCATATGGTGATTTCGGACTTAGGAGTGTATCTAGATATTTATTTTGAAGTCCGTAGTTGAATTTGGCTTGAAATGGCGGAAGTAAGAAATTTAAGGTTTGAAAGTTTAACCGGAAATTGACTTTTATGATATCGAGTCCGGATTGTGGTTCTCAAAATTTTAGTAGCTTCATTATCTCATTTATGACTTGTACGCAAAATTTGAGTTCACTCCAGATTTATTTGATATGTTTTGGAGAGAGATTTGGAAGTTGAAAGATATTGAGGTGCGATTTGCCGTTTTGATGTTGTTATATGTGGTTTGAGTCCTCGAGTAGGTCCGTAATATATTTTGGGACTTATTGGTATGATCAAACGGGGTCCCGAGGAGCTGTGGTAGGATTCTGTGTACCAGGTGAGAATGGAATTTGGCTCCAGCTTGGGTTGTGGGAATTCGACAACTGCAACCCTAGGATCGACTCAAATTAGGGTTTATACCAAGATGTTGTGATGGAGTCTGAGTGTTGATGTATACGGCTGAAATCGGAGAGCCCAATTTCACGGTCATTTCGATGAGAATGAAGGCTCGAAGGCTCGAGTTTTGGTATCAAGGGGCATATCGAAGGTCCTCGACCTTGAGGCCATACATATCGAAGGTCCTCGACCTCGAAGCAGTACATATCGAAGGCCAACATGGAAATGCGAAAAATTCCCAAGGGGTACGTGGTTATTGCTAACAAAGTACACAAGATAGTACAAGCCCGTACCGTGGCATTAAATGATTGTACCAGCCATATCTCATTACATTAATTACATATGTACTATGTGAGGATTCACCCTCATATATAAAGGGGACGCTTGTCACTTTGTAACACATATGATATTCAATACAAGAACCAGAACAAGAACATCCTCTGCTCTCTAACTAAAACACTCTCTACAATTGTTTCATTAATTCATTGTTTCTCATTTATTGTGTTCTTGAATTATTCTCCATTTATTACTTGTTATTGATCATAAATAGGCCATTCTTAAGGCCTTCAACAATATCCCCTTGTCAAGCTTCTAAAGCTCGACCCCGAGGCCTTTCCGACCACCCTCGAGGATGGTCTCCCCGTTACTCGGTTTGCATAATTTCGTTCCTCTCGCTCTTATTTTGTTTCTCACCTCATACTCAACATCTACTATTTAAGCAATCAATGTTAAAATAGATCACGTATTTTTAGAACCACATAATCAAATATAATTATAATTACCCTTTTCAAGGTAAACAGTTTGGCGCCCACCGTGGGGCTAAAAATAATAGTGATTGTTTTAGTGCTGGTTTTCTAAAAATACAAGTTATTCTTCACACTTTTTCTTGCCCAAGAATCTTCACTTTAAGGTCAAAAAATATCTAACTCAATAAACGATCCTGATGACCACGGAGAGAATGGCGCAGCCGCCTCAGGTGCCAGTGTGCCACCGCAAAACCCTGAAGGGGCACCAGTGCAAATTCCTATTGATGAAGGCTCACACAACGCTCAACATCTCGATGTGAGCTCTCATACAGACGGAAGCGTTCGTGAAGAAGATCAGCGTGAAGCACGGGGAACTCCTGATCAAAGGGAAAGGGCAATTAGCCTTCAAGTTATTTTTGAAATGTTTCAGGCACAACAGGTGGCTATTGCTCAGCTACAAAGCCATCAGAGAACCCCGAGCACAGCACCACCAGAAACGGCTCCTCGAGTCGAACAGGCACCAGAAAGATCGAGCAATAATGGTTCAGCAGCCGATCCCGCCATTATGAAAATGCTCGAAGACCTCGCAAAAAAGATTGAATCAGGAGAAAAGAAGATAGAGGCTAACGATAAAAAAGTGGAGACCTACAACTCGAGGGTCGATCAGATCCCAGAGGCACCCCCGATCCTGAAGGGTGTAGATTCAAAAAGGTTCGTGCAAAAGCCATTTCCATCAAGTGCAGCTCCGATGCCTATCCTGAAGAAATTTAGAATGCCTGATCTCCCGAAGTACAGCAAAATTTCGGACCCAAATGAGCACATCATTGCCTACACTTGTGTTGTGAAAGGGAATGACCTGAGAGATGAAGAGATTAAATCTGTTCTATTGAAAAAATATTGAGAAACACTATCCAAAAGGGCCATGATGTGGTATCATAACCTGCCCCCGAACTCGATAGATTCATTTTCCATGATGGCAGACTCCTTTGTGAAAGCACATGATGGTGCCATCAAGGCCGCTACAAGAAAATCTGATATTTTCAAAATCAAGCAAAGGGAGAATGAGATGTTAAGGGAGTTCGCGTCCCGCTTTCAATTGGAACGAATGGAATTACCGTCGGTCCCTGACGATTGGGCGGTGCAAGCCTTCACCAGGGCTTGAATGAGCGAATCTCGATAGCTTTGAAATAGATGAATCAGAATTTAATCGAGTACCCCGCCATAGTTTGGGCGGATGTACATAACAGGTACCAGTCGAAGATCAGGTTCGAGGATGACCAATTAGAAGCCCCCTCAGACTCGGTGTATCCTAGAAGAGTCTTAGCAAAGGAATCGAGGCTTCCAGAAAGAGAGCCAAGGCCAAACTAAGAAAGGTATCAACCGTACATAGAAAATCGGAGAAATATCCCGAGACGGAACGTACCTGGAAGTGACACAAAGATGGACCGAGGACAGAATCCTCGGGGATTCATGGGCAAAGCGGGGTTTGACAGGCATGCAGGTCCAATAGAGGAACCCCGGCTATCTGAGTACAACTTCAACATCGATGTTTCAGACATCGTATCGGCCATTAGCAAGATCAAGGACACTAGGTGGCCGAGACCCGTGCTATCAAATCCTTCACAAAGGAACCCCAACTTGATGTGAAAATATCACGATACCCACGGTCATAGGATCGAAGATTGCAGACAACTTCGAGAAGAGGTGGCACGACTAATCAGCAAAGGGTACCTTCGAGAATTCCTCAGCAACCGAGCTAAAAATCAACTTCGGGAAAGAGAGGTAAACAAGAAAAATGAAACGGAAGAACCACGACACGTCATCCACATGATTATTGGTGGAGTCGACGTCTCTCAAGGACTCATTCTTAAGCAAATGGAAGTATCCATCACCAGGGAAAAGCGAAATCGGAGCTACATACCTGAAGACGCCCTTTCATTCAGCGAAGAGGACATCGAGACCTTATCTCCACCTCACAATGACGCACTGGTAGTCTCTTCTCTTTTCAATAAATTTCAAATTAAATGTGTGCTCGTGGATCTAGGTAGCTCGGCCAACATTATTTGGTCGCGGGTGGTAGAGCAAATCGGGTTGCTCGACCATATCTTACCCGCCTATCGATTTCTCAATGGGTTCAACATTACAAGCGAATCAACGAAAGGGGAAATCATCCTCCCAGTCAACGTGGCCGGCACAATTCGGGATACCAAGTTTCATGTCATCAAAGATGACATGAGGTACAATGCATTGCTTGGGAGGCTATAGATCCATAATATGAGGCAGTGCCATCAACCCTTCACCAAATGATGAAGTTCCCTACGAAGGATGGAGTAAAAATAGTATATGGAGAGTAGCACGCAGCAAAAGAAATTTTCATAGTGCACGATGTCGCATCGACACCTTCTATATTGAAGGAGCCAAAAAACAAGCAAACATCCAAGTAACAATCACTAACTACATCCTCGTAGGAACAAACAAAGGACCGTGCCACGTCCTCAGAACTGCTAACCAAAGCACAAGGCTCGAGCGCCATCGCAGCTAAGGTACAACCCTATCCCTTTTTCTTTCACACTTTATGCTAACCTGCGTGTAGGTGTTCGATTGAAAGGAGTCGAAGAACCCCCCCAGCTCGACGACCCTAGGTTTTAAAGCATGCGTTGCACTCTTTTTCCCTCACGTCGGATTTTATCCCAAAAGGGTTTTACCGACGAGGTTTTTAACGAGGCAACATCCATATGCTACCTAAGGAGAACTCACCAAGTATTCAAGGCTTCTCTTCGATCAACCTCGAATACTGAGGGGCATCCCCCCAGGAGATCACTGAAATATGCCAAAGTGGGTCTCGACAGGAGAATGATGTATCGGGCCAAATAGTCGAATGAACCGTGTCCGCATAGAATAATCGAACCCTCGATGGAAAAAACATGTATACTTGTACCAAGTAATCAGAGAAGTACCTTGTATCATCAAAACATTTCACACATCAAAGAAGTTTGCCATTTTCACAAGAGATAGCCCTACGGCCAAAAATTTATCAAGCACTTAGGAACTGTCCTCGACAGTCACTCCACTGAGTCGCCAAAAACTCGAAGCTGTAAGACCTCAGGGCAGGTAATTTTGAGCTCATAATCCCTCCTCGAGACAACATCAATTCCGACTCGGGGACTGCCTCCGACAGTCGACTCATCAGGTTATCAAATTCAAAATCGTAAGACCTCAAGGCACGTAATTTGGAGCTCATAAGCCCTCCTCGAGGAAACATCAATTCCGACTCGGGGACAGCCCCTGAATGTCGGCTTATCAATCTATCTAACTCGAAGCCGTAAGACCTCAGGGCCGAAAACTTCGAACTCGTAAGCATTCCATGAGGCAACATCAAAGCTGTAAGACCTCAAGCAAGGCATGTACAAAATTGTAAGACCTTAAAACAGGCATAAACCCAATATCAAAGTCAAGGCTATATATTGAACTTGTAAGACCCAAAAGGCATACCCTCGATATAGACGCGATGGCTATCTCACTCGGGGACTAAAAGGTTACAACCAAATAAAATGACCACTATCATAAGCTCCGACCAAACTAGCGCAACTCGAAGACGTCCGACTATTGCCATAAAATGACAAGCCTCCAATTACTTCGAAAAACTTCGAAAAGAACCGGTTAAAATTTGTGCCAACCTAAAGCGTAAGAGTCCAAGTTGCCCACTACATTAAAGTTTGTACCAACCTAAAGTGTAAGAGCCTAAGTCGCCAGCTAGTTGTATCAACCTTACGCGTAAGAGCCCAAGTCGTCAGCTGCAGGTCATACCGACACAAAGAGCCTCAGGGCCAATTTGAAAACCTGAGGGTCGTTGAGCTCGAGTTGAAACCCGACTCGGAGACTAAGCCTGATACGGTTAACTAAAGCGCCTCAGGGCCAAAAAAGCATAAGAGCCAAAGTCGTCAGCTAGTCCTATCTACCTTAGGCGTAAGAGCCCAAGTCGCCAGCTACAAGTCATAGCGGCACAAAGCGCCTCGGGGCTAATTTGAAAACCTGAGGGTCGTTGAGCTCGAGTTGAAACCCGACTCGGAGACTAAGCCTAATACGATTAAGTAAAGCGTCTCAGGGCCAAAAAAGCGTAAGAGCCCAAGTCGCCAGCTAGTCGTATCGACCTTATGCGTAAGATCCCAAGTCGCTAGCTACAGGTCATACCGACCCAAAGCTCCTCAGGGCCGATTTAAAAACCTAAGGGCCGTTGAGCTCGAGTCAAAACCCAACTCGAAGACTAAGCCCGATACAGTTAACGAAAGCGCCTCAGGTCCAAAAAAGCGTAAGGGCCCAAGTTGCCAGCTACAACGAAGGTCGTACCGACCTAAAGCGTAAGAGCCCGAGTCGCCAGCTTAAAAAGCCTCAGGGCCAATTTATAACCCCAAGGGTTTGATCTCAAAGTCCAATTGATCAGGATAACTATCAATAGGCAAATCAAAACAAAGAATCTTTCATATATGTGTGAGCATTACAAATACATATTTACAACACTCCCATAGGAGTTTTAGGCAAACGGCAAAGCAGAAAATCTAGTCTACTCTCGGGACCAATTCCCTCAAAGGTCCCTCAGACCAGATCCCACGGCGGCTTTCAAATATCAACATCAGCTCAAGAAGAAAGGAAAAACTTGGCGTCGATCTCGTCCGCCTCGGCCTGATTTATCTCTTTCGAGAGGTCAAAGCCCTTAGCATGTATCTCCTCGAGGGTCTCCCTCCGGGACTTGCATCGGGCATACTCATTGCCTCTCCTCTCTTTGTTGAAATCCCCTCTCAGCTCAGCTCAGCTCGTGCATCAGCAGTGTCTTTCAAGTAAATTGCCACCTTTTTATCAGCCTTCGCTCGAACTACCTCAGCATCGGCCCGTACGTCCACGACCTCGGCCTTCATATTTAGAAGATCAGCCTCGAGCTTGGCAATCTTGCTCGACTGAATTGAGCTATCTTCTTGGGCATTGCAAAGTTGTATCTCGAGGGCAGCAACCTTGGCCAAAGGATTCCTTTGGTCCGCAACATGTACGCCTACCTGCGCTTTCAACGCTTTGAATTCGGACTAACTTGCCTGACCTCGCCCCAAAAGAGCTCCAACACTTCTGTTTTTTCCTGCAACTGAAGCACCGAAGTGTTAAGTTCCCAAAAACGAGAAAGGAAGCACGTACCCCTTCAGGGTAAGGGTTACTTGATGATCGAGTTTTCTTTCACAAATCCGGCTACGATGCATCTCCACCCGAAGATGTATCAACTCTTTTGTCTTCTCATTGCAAAGAATCTTGAGAGATATTTTCTTACCCAAAACTTCTCGCAACCGGGCCTCACAGCGAAGCAGCTCGCCCTTGAGTTTGTCAAAAACCTGCAAAAGAAAAACTTCAGTTCAAAGAATAAATATTCATAACTAAAAAGCCAGCAAGGCCGATCGAAACTCACCTTAGAACAGAGCCGTTGGGCCTTCTTAAAAGTTGAACATGCATCTACCGACTTGGCCCCATCGGCCCCAGCTGAACCGCTCTCAATAGGGGTGTGCCCACTCGAAACCTCAATTGGTCCGGGCGGCCCCTGTTCTGAAGCATCCCTCGAAGTACCTTCGAGGACAGAAGCAGATGATGGTGGAGGAATCTTTCTCTTTCTCTCTCGGGGAACCTCTTCTTCAAAATTTAAGGTCCCAGGCCTGGCAGAACCGGCAACCTCGGAAGGGCCTCCGGCCCAAGCCGTCGACAAAGAATCGTCCTCGCAAGGGGAGACAACGTCAGCAGAATGACCGACATATATAAAGCTCTCCTCAGCAACGACATCTCTTTTATGCCTCCGAGAAGGTCCCGCCTCATCGAGAATGTCCTCATCTATAGAGGATCTTTTTCGATTATTGTCCTCCCTCGGGCCTTCCCTCTCCTCGAAGGGGCACAGACTCATTTCGAAAAACCCACCAACACCTGTGGCATCAGAGTTAGTACACACAAAAGTAAGCGTTCATCAAAAGGGATACCACCCGACTCATACCGCAGTGCTTTTCTTCCCATCTTCCCTTTGAGAGATCAAGCCACTTGAGCTTGTCATATGTCGAGGAAGTTTCCTACTTTCGAATCCAGTCCGCGAGATCGGGTACCTCCCCGGGCACCCACGAGACTGCTGAAAAGAAGAAAAAGAAACACTCTTATAAGGGGGTAAAAAAAAAAGACACTAAGGCACGACGTGGTGCTTACGTTTGAAGTTCCATTTTTCGGGAAAAGGCAGGAACTCCACTGGAATGATATCGACGGTCCTCACTCGAACAAACCGGCTCATCCATCCTCCATTTTGGTCCTCGTCATCACTTGCAATGAAAGTCATGGTGGACTGGCATCGTAACGCAATCAGGCCTCGACAATGCTGAGGCCGGTATAACCTAATAAGGTGGTTGAGGGTAAAGTCGAGATCAGCCTTTTCGGTGAAATACCTCATCAACATCACTATCCGCCAAAAGGACGGATGAATCTATGCCAGGGTGACTCGATAACTTTTGTAGAATTTGAGCACAAGTCGGTCGAGGGGGCCTAATATAAACGGGTACGTATACACGGTCAAGAATCCCCTCTACATAAGTCATGACGTTTTCTTCTCAAGAGGGTATCTGCAATACCACATTTCTCGCTCAACTGCAGTCTCTCTTCACGGCCTCGAGATGGTTTTCTTTTATCGATCAGACAAACCTCGAGGCATGCTCTCGATGGCCCGGGGCATCGTACGATTTCTCTACTACAAAGTTCTTTTTTGGAGCAAAGCAGTACAAGGTCAGCTCGCCATATGCTGACAGTGTACCACCGGCCAAGCTAGGGGCAGATGAATCCTCTTGGTGAACAGATTCGGGCACGGCAACCATAGCTACTCAAAGTAGAGATAAACAGAAAGGAGCGAAACTAGTCTTCGCAAAGATGGGAAAGGGATGAGAAATTTGAAAGAAAAGCTGAGGTTTTTGAAAAGGTTCAAGAGTTAGAATGAAGGAGAAGCAAGAATATTTATAGAACGAAAGGTGGCTAACCAACTGCTTTGAAGACCATTCAATTCCTGACAAGTCATCATAGCATTTGCGGAAGTGTACTGGTAGGGCCACCTCGGTCGCTTCACGGTCACGTCACATGAATGATACCGTCGTAGGGAGTTCGGGGAATCAAAGCTTGCATGACAACCTATCCTCGAGAAGGTGTCCGATCTCGAGGGGATCTACTATTGCAAGTACGAGTTTCGAGGAATCTAAGAATTGAAGCATAAAAGCCATATTGTGGGGAAAAGGTTACGGAACTAAGTATGTGCAAAATATGACAAAAGATGTTCTATTTCCAAAAAATATATTTACAGAAGTTTTCTTTACAAAAGTTCCTCCGAAGGATCCCATATACAAAAGAAAGCAAAAAGCAAAAAGGAGGAAAAACTACTCTACGCCTCCACCGTTGTCCGAGCCGCTTTCGGAGCCCTCGTCCGATGTGCTCGACATTGTCAATTCCTCCTCCAGGTCCCTGGCCTCTTCGATCTCGGCAGGGAGATCGACACCTTTAGAGCTCACTTCCTCAAGGGCTTTCCTCTTGGCTTGTGCACGAGCATAGGCAACTGCCCGAGTCAGCTTCAGCTTGGCCTTCTCATATATCTCCCTTGCCCGGTCATTTGTAGCAGAGACATCCCTCTTGCACGAGGAGACATATCACTGGCCTCGGCCTTGAGAACCTCGGAGAAGATCTTGAGCTGAGGATAGCTTCCCTGGAAGCACCTCCCTCTCCGAAGCCGCGACATCATTCGACCGAGCCAGCTCCATGGCTTCGGCATTCTTGGCCGCAACCTCATCTCGAAGCCGCTCCACCAGGGCGTCCTTCTATGTAATCTGAGAAGTAGAAAGTAAGTCAATCAGCACCAAGAGTTACAACTAAAAGGTGAGAATGCGGGTACCAACATACGTTTTCGGAGAAATCGGTCCTCCCTCGAAGTGCTCTCTCCAAGCTTGACCGAAGGTCGGTCAGTTACTCCTCCCTTCGAGCGCACAAAGCCTCCAGCTCGACCAACTCCACCATAAGCTTCTCAAGCTCCTCTCCACGATGAGTCAACTCATCTTGCAACTTGGAGAAGGCTTGGTCATATAGCTTCTTGACATGCGACACGGATAAGGGAAATCAGAAAACGAGAATAGAAAATCAGAGAATAAGCATATTGTTTCTCGAATTTCACCTGCTTTTGGATCCTCTCGGCTTCCTCTAGGGAAACTGTGGCATAAATATCGGTCTCCTCATCTACCCCCTCGAAGTAGTTTTTGAATGAGTCATCCTCTCCACGAGAGGTCTCTGGACCGGGAACACCCCTAATTTAAGCATCCCGTATCTCCCTAGAGAGAATGACGGGCCCGAATGAAGTCCACCAACGATGTCGGCCTCTATCGAGGCTTATTCTATACCTCAAAAATTTCTAGTAGCGAGCCCCCGATCTCCTCAACACGGACCGTGCCATGTCCGATGAGCGTATTGGGGACTACGCCCAAGCCCTCCTTGAGGGTCTCCTCTACGAACGACGGGTCCGCATCGGCCGCCTCTAGATCAGCAGGCAACCGCTCAACAACCCTCGAAGCCTCAACATTCGTTTTGCCCTTTGTATGAAAGGTCAAGTATCATCGCTCTCCTCCTTGGCACGCAGGCTCTCAGCGGCCGTCGAAGACAAGACCGTGGCATCAGTCTTAGGCTTTCGAGTCTTTGGCCTTTTTGATTTTGGGGACTCTACCGAGGCCTCTTTCTTCTTTTTCTTATCTTTGGTGGCCTTCAGGGCCTCTTCCTCACCAGGTGGGGTGGCCTCATCAACACTCCTTCACCAAGGTCTGCACAAATATATTATGTCAAAAAACATCATCATAAAAAATTCTTACAAAGAATGTAAAAGCAATAGCAACAAGAGCGTACCATGGTTCTTGGCCTGCCATTGCGTTTTGGCCAACTCACGCCATACGCGTTTGTTGTATGGGAAAGCGGAGCCTAAACGTTTGATCCACCCCGGAAGGTCCTGAACCACACCGGGAAACCAAACTCTGGCTGCACAATTAAAAGAAAATCAGTTGAAAGAGACAGCGAAAGCATGCTCAATTCAAGGGTACTTACGTTTCATATTCCACTCCTCCGGGAATGGCATTCTGTCAACATAGATGATGTCCTAGGTTCTGATTTTGACGAATCGGCTCATCCATCCTCGATCTCTATCTTCGTCGATGCAGGCGAGGAACGCCTTGGTGGATCGACAGTGTAATTTAATAAGGCCCCCACAGAAAAGTCGAGGGCTATATAATCTGATCAAATGGTCGAGGGTGAAGGTCATTCCCTCGACCATGTTGGTAATATGACAAAACATATATACAATCCTCCAAAAAGAAGAATAGATCTGACCGAGTGTCACTCGGTAATTGTGGAAAAAATCGAGAATCATCGGGCCAACCAGTGGAGAAGAAGAATAGACGGGGCCTAAGGTGAAGGGGTATGTATATACACTGAGAAAGCCAGCCTTGTGCGTGACTATGCTTTCGTCAGTCGTAGGGATCTCTACTCGGGCTGCCTCCCCCAAGTGGCAGTCAAGTTTCACCCTCTCAATATCTGATACTACACTTATGTATCGAGACATGGGCTTGCATCGGCCCGGTGTAGAAGGGGGTTTTTCGATTGTAAAGTCAGAAATGGTGTCGGAAGGGTCAGGGATGCATTGCTCGATGGTAGGAGGGGTTTTTGACTTGCCCTTAGAGGGGCGTGATGTAGAAGCATCCCCCTTCTTTTGTGGAACCGGTTTGGAAGTTTTTTCCATGATAACTATCGAGTTTTGAAGTGAGAAGACGAGAAAAACGTGCACAGGCAGAAGATAAGAAGGGAGAACACTTAGTTGAAATTTGAAGGTTGGAAGAAGAAGATGCAAAACTATGGAAAGGCAAGTGGTTGTAGTATTTATAGGGGCTCTTTGGGCATGCTTGAAATGGGAAAGTCGAACCTGTGACGGTTCATGGGCTTCTCGAGAATTGTGTTGACAGCGACCTCTGTGCAGCTTTTCGTGTCACTTCATTTAATGCTCTGAAGGGACTGACACCATAGTAGGAGTTTCGAAGACGCGAAATGTCAAAACCATTTCTTATCTCTTCATTCTAAGAAACGCGGGGACTATCTATATACGGCTGAAATTGGAGAGCCTGATTTCATGGCCATTTCTATGAGAATGAAGGCTCGAAGGCCCGAGTTTTGGTATCAAGGGGCATATCGAAAGTCCTCGACCTCGAGGCCATACATATCGAAGGTCCTCGACCTCGAAGAAGTACATATCGAAGGCCAACATGAAAAGGCGAAAAATTTCCAAGGGGTACATAGTTAAGGCTGACAAAGTACACAAGAGAGTACAAGCCCGTACCGTGGCACTAAATGGTTGTACCAGCCATATCTCTTTACATTAATTACACATGTACTATGTGGGGATTCCCCCTTATATATAAAGGAGACCCCTGTCACTTTGTAACACATATGATATTCAATATAAGAACAAGAACATCCTCAGCTCTCTAACTAAAACATTCTCTACAATTGCTTCATTAATTCATTGTTTTTCATTTATTGTGTTCTTGAATTATTCTCCATTTATTACTTGTTATTGATCATAAATAGGTCATTCTTAAGGCCTTCAACACTGTTAGACTTTTATCGATAGCCCCTAGTCAAACTTCTAAAGCTCGACCCCGAGGCCTTTCCGACCACCCTCGAGGCTGGTCTCCCCATTACCCGGTTTGCATAATTTCGTTCCTCTCGCTCTTATTTTGTTTTTCTCACTTCATACTCAACATCTACTGTTTAAGTAATCAGTGTTAAAATAGATCATGTATTTTTAGAACCACATAATCAAATATAATTGTAATTACCATTTTCAAGGTAAACAGTTGATACTTGGTAACCGCAAGGGTCCTTCAGACGGAGAGTACAGATCTCCATTGTTACCCCCAGCTGAGCTTGCTTCCTTACCCTTGGTCGAACTTTGACCGATGGAAATCGTCTCCTTCAGCTCCCTAAGCGCCTTTTCATTTGCTGATTCTGGCTTGTTTGTCGAACATTGAAGTTTTCTACCTCAATCGCCATGCGATCCAGCTGATTTAACACTTCTTAATTTCCCATGACATAGCAAACCTTCCACAGAGCGGGAAAGGGCTTTGATACCACTGTTGTGAATTGTGAAATTCATATAGCAAACAAAGAAATTAAACTAAAAAAAGAAGAAATTAATTAGCAACTGACTTTCTTCGATAAAAAAATGGCCCAATGACCCTAAAAGAATACAAATACTCCCTTCTCACGTGTGAAGAAGAATTGGGTTGAAGTGTAAAAATAAAATAACTAGTAGACTAAAATGTAATACTAAACTGTAATTCTCAAAATTTCATAACAAACTTAATTACTTTTATTCCTTACTACTCTTTAAGCTAGAAGTACTACTTCCCGCCACTGTGCAATTAACTCTTCATTTTTCAAATCATAACAATCACATTGAGTCAGTTCATCTAGTTGGGTTTTCAATAATAAGCCCACTTTATCAGCTTAAAGTCTATCAGATGTTATTTTATAGGAACTTTTTCTGTACGTATTTTAATCTTTGGTCTTTTTAATAACAAAAGTTTAGAACTGCCTCTAGCGATGGTAATAGGGGCACATTGTGCTTGTGGCGGATTAACAACGCAGACGTTCTAAATTCTGAATTGAGAGAATGAGTTCCAGAATATATTGAAATCTATACTTAATAAAATATGATCTTAAATCACCACATTCAGCGGAACTCGATAGAGAATTCATTGTTGAATCTGCCATTGCATTTATCCCTTCAATTTTAAAGGAAGTGGCTGATGAAAAGTACACAGTAAGTTTTTTTTTTTTAAAAAGAAAGAAAAACAAAAAGGCACAACTTTAGTAAACGTTTTGCTCATCGGCTCATTTAATCCAATGGCCTAACTAATACATTATAGATGCCATTCTTGAATTTCTTCTGCTTCAACGATGAGAAATTAAGGGTGTAGTACATGCATGCATGTCTATGGATTATGATCAATACAAATATCATATTGGCGTTTGAGTAATTTTGACAGTTTAAGAGAGGCAATCATATATGGTGGAATACAGGTGCAGACACCCGTAGGGCTGCAGTAAGCTCCTGCTGGACATAGTGGCAAGCACCGCTTCAGCATTTCACAGTTGCAAGCCAAATCATCTGCCTCCACTGATCTGCTTCCTGAAACAAGTCCCAACCACATAATCACCTACTTACTTTCTCTATATGTTTGAAAAGGAATATCTACTTCTATAATTCTATCATATTATAAGTAATTAATATTCTCTGTTTTTCTGGTACAGTGGCAGCCATCTCTTCTTCAAGAAAGTCCAAGAAACAAACATTTTCAATTTTTATGTTAAATACCATTAATATTTTAATTTATGTGAATTTATTTGACTAAGAGTTTAATAAAAAAATCAAAATTTTAAAACGTGTGATCTTAAAAATGTCATAGAATTTGTATGGTTATAATACTTTGAAAACTTGTTATTCTAAATATCTATTATAATATTTGTGTGGCTATAAAACTCTTTTATTTTGGTAAAATAGAAAATTTAAATTTAATTCTTTTTAAATTAAAAAAAAGATTATTTTTCGTAATAGACTAAAAAGAAAATACGATAGATTAACTAAAATAGAGTCCTTTTGGTGACAAACTTTAACCACCACCAAAGAAATATGGTAGAATGGTAAGGTTCCTTCTCCCATAACCAGAGTTTCGGATATAGTCTTTTTTGATAGAAAATTATAAACCCCATGATTATTATATACTGTGCAATTTGAATTAGTCAGAGTGGTGAATTTCAGACAACGAGGCTGTTATAGACTAAAAAGACATTAACCAAAATCACCAATTCTTGAAAATGTTTTTGAGTTTGAAACAAAGAAAAATAGATAAAGCTTATGTGTGATGAGTTTGGTAGGGAGCACTACTGATTTTTCACATGTGAATCTGGATTAACCAAGTAAGTAAGTTGCGAAGGATGAACGATTATCGAAAACAAATCAGAAAAAGAGAGTTAACCAATCAGATCATCAATTTGAATATATGTTTATGAATTTGAAAAAAGAAAATTAGAGATGAAGAATACAGTATATGTGATGGGAGGTAAAAGAGATTAGAGACTAACCAACTAAGGCTATCAAAAGGAAGGTTATAAGTCCAATCTTGGGTGAAGCAGCAAGATTCATGTCTTTAATTAGGTGGAGTGCGGCTCTATCACAAATTCAATTATACTTCTTATGGAAGGAGGATTTAAGATTTATAGTCAGTTGGGTGAAGCTTATCTTTTGGTCATAAAGAAAGAGAAATTTAGAGTAGATTTGGGCAATAAATAAAGAATTTTTAAGTTATAAACATTTACTGGGCAATAACTAAATAGAATATTCTATTTTCTGGGAAAAACTGTAAAGATTTAAGCTGTAATCCATTCTCCAATCTAATGCATATCTATCCATCTTATTTACAAAATTTTGAGTAGATTTGGGCAATCAATATATTGGCCAAACATTAAAGAATTTAACTTCTTGAGCAGTGTTAAAGATTGAATCGTCGTTCATAACATTTTACATAGAGTTGAAATCGTCATATCATCAGGTGTTAATCGCAATCCTAATATGGATTGTAGAAGGATAGCTGTTTTTATCCACTAAAGGCAGTTAATGAAATTTGCTACTTGAGATAGATACGTTTTTACAAAGACAGTGTATAGGAGAATTGTTTAATGTTAGACTAAATCAATTGTCCAATTCATTATTGCTGAATTAAATAAGAAGAATATGTCACAGTTTTTTTCCGTGTTCTAAAAATGTATCAAAATTGAATTATCATTTTTACAATGATATAAATACATATGTAAGATGATGTATCTGTTTGTCCATAAAACAGTACAATTGTATTTATACGTTGTTTCTAGATGAGTGAATTAATTCGATCTTGAAATAATATAAGAATTGAAGAAATATGCAATACTTAGCCTTGAAATGAAGACGAAATAGCAGAAACAGTAATTTGGGGAGCAAGGCTTCCAGGCACAATAGTAATGAAATAAAAAAATAAGAAGGTAAAATTGTATAAAGCTTTGAATATATTATAGCGTCAGTTTGCTATAAAATTTGTCCATTTAAAATGATAGCAGAGCTCACTATTGACAGTTGCACCTGGGGAACAAGGTCCTAGGATCATGCCCTTCTTTAATGGCAATTATGAGGGTCATTGAAGAATGTGTAACAATGAGCATAACTGGCAAATTCTTTGTAACGGGCAATATACTAAATGCTATAAAATATTTCCCATTAAATGCTATTGGGTGGCAGGTATTTATTGCATCCTTACGAGCGCCATTCTTTCCAATAACAAATGGAATAGTTATCTTCGATTTTAACTATCCTCTGTCTTCGGCTGCTCGTGTCACTCTCTTATGCAATTACCTAGTATATCATAGTTTACTCTATACAGATAGTTCCCCTGCTTTCCGGTGGCATAACATTATATCACGGGGAAGTTGGTAGAAACATTCCTTTTGGTGGGAATTTCTCTGACTCCCTCTAAAAAGCTTCTGACGGTTGATTAGATGCACGTCTCTCTGCATTTAATGCCCCGAACACGCGTCATCCGACGATTCAGCATGACTTTTACCGGTTATCCAGGCAATTATGGCCACAAACTTAGCTGCCTAAGCCTTTACTTATACGCACCACTCTCCTTTATTCACACCCCATAATTCTCCAAACTTTTTCAAACTCTCTTCATTCCATTTGTACTTTACTTTTCAACCTTTCTTTAAATCTCCTCATACGAGAAAAACTCTTCCTTCTTCTATAACATATAATGGCTTCTTCAAAAAAAAAATACCAGTTCCGCAAAGAACAAAAACAAAGCTGATGAAGCCTCTCCTCCTAAAGCGAGCACCTTCATCCCTAGAAGTCTTGTCACAACTAAATACTTCGAAGAGAAGTTTCCTTCTGTTAGCCCTCGTACATCGGCCGTTAGGAAATATCCTTCTTACATCCGTCTTTCCAGTATTCCCGTTGTAAAGAAACTTTGTCGTTGCCAGGATTTAAACATTATTGCTCCTGATCTGGCGGAGTGGGTAACCTTACCCAAGCAGTGTTTTACGTACTTCTATGCGTATCCCTTCACTTTGGGGATATTTTCTTTAAGTGGAGAGCTTGACTCCGTTATTACAGAGTTTTGCCTCTGTTACCAAGTATGTTTGGCGCAGGTGAGCCCCTTGATAAGTGGGGAGTCTGACTGCTTATTAGCACCTTTTAGAGTTTCTTTTAGTTCGAACGTATTTATATTCCTGAAACTAATGAAATTATGTAAATTGCAGGAATACTGGAAGTTTGGTCTACCAAGATAAGATTCGACTAAAAAAGGAGTATTCCAAAGAACAAGGAAAAAAAGGATGCAGAAGAAAAAGTGTGTGGTCCGCAGAAGAAATTGCATACTACAGAATTTCATCTATGGCCGCAACCTAAGCAGCAGAACCCAAGAGGCTTTTCAACAATGTGCGGCCATAGAACTGGGCTATCACTGACAAAGATCCAAAGTTAAGATAATATGGAAGAAGACCAAGTCTTGAATCCTTTGTGAAGTGCGGGTCTCACAAGAAATGTGCGGCCGCCGTCCAGAAATGTGCGGCCGCAGAGTCCTCCTTCCTACCAACTAAAGAAATCCGTGGACCGCATTGTGCGGTCATAGAACCTCTCGAGGGGTATTTTGTTTCCCTTTTGGTCCTGTATAAATAGACGAGTTTCACAAAATTAGGTCATGTTTGAACATTAAAAGCTGCTATAGGCGTTTCTATTTACTAATTTAGGAAGTTTTACATTATTTTGGTGTTTAAACATTAGATTTTATCCTTTTAATCTTTCATTATGGGTTTAATTAATTTTTCTTATTTATTTTCTTCAATTACCATTATGAGTAGCTAGATTTTTACTAGGGTTATGACTCAATCCTAGTGTGTAAACCTTATGGGTGATTAATTTTATGCTTGTTTATGATTAGTTGTTGATTATTTAGCTTAGTTCATGCTTCAACTTTAGAATTAATGGTTGCAAACATTAATTCATGCCTATTTGATTTAGTCTCTACTTGAGAAAGAGAGACCTAGTCTAGGATAACGTGGCTAACAAGAAATTGGATTAATTGAGAGATTGATTAGCCTAATTAAATGGTTTAAACTAGAGATAGTAAGAACTCGACTTGAGCTCATATCAACTATTTTTTTTATACCCATTTGGACTTGAGAAATTTAAATTAGGAAAAATCACTCTCTTACCGAGAGGTATTGAGTGGGTAACATGGAGTCGAGAGTTATAATACACCCCAATCAACAAAAAAAATATTAACGTCTTTATCACATTAAGCAAACACCTAGGTTATGGTCATAACCCTTTAAACTATTTGGGGAAACATAAAAAACATTCATCTATAGTTTATTTATATTAGCTTGCAATCATTAAAGTTATAGTAGAAGCAGAAATCAAAACTCTATTTTGGAAGTGCAATTGAGGTAGTCCATTCACTTGCTTCAAATATATACTACTGACACCCCTTATAACTCCCAGTGGATTCGACTCCGACATATATGTGGGTAATTATTATTGCATACGACCGTATCATATTCTTATTGAGGTGTGTTCTAGATTTCCTCTCCCTCTGTGTGGAGGACAATTTGTTGCCTTCCCGCCTATTTCAAGAAATTGGGGAGGAGCTATCCCTAGCTCGCGTGCTGAACCTTTATTCCCCCAAGATTTTTCGTGGGAGTGGGGGATGAACAACTTCATCAAGTGAATCCACTATGCACTACTATCCAACATGGATGATAATAACGATCGTGGGTGGATGGAACAGTTTGTTTCGGTTGCAACCAGTGAAATCATCCCGGCCTCGGCTCCTTCCTTCCAGAAATTGTGGAATTGCACTCGTAAGTATACAGTTTTCTTCTACTCTTGTTAAAGATCCTTTCCTCGTCACTATTAACCTTTCTTCTTTTACCTGCCTCGGAGACTCAGTGGGCTCCCCCTAGGGTTGAGGGCTTGGATCAATGTCAGAAAATTATGGATTTTACTACGCGCGAAACCCGCTCGTGGAAAGAGTTGTCCCTGAAATATGGGTGGAAGACCAAAAATCATGGTAAGATTAACTCATCATGTCCTTACCTTTTATTATGAGAAAGTTATCTGATTCTTCTCTCCTATTGAATATAGGTCTACCCCAGGGCTCAGTTGTCGTCCCCCGAGGAGGACGTTTTGGCCGATCCTGCTGATGGGGCGAGGCTGCTGCAGAATGCTTTTTCATAGACATGCATCTCCGGGCTTGCTTTTGGTGCAAGTGCTTATTTTAGGAGTCCCCAGCCAGAGAACAAGCAATCCAAAAGAAGGCGTTCCTCCACGATCGGGGAAAAACATAAGGCGGAGAAGAATGCTGCCTCCTAGTCGTCTCCAGAAGTTGTGGTGACGAGCCCTCCGCCCGGGCCAACCATAGATACGGCAATGATTGACGCTGATGGAGAATCCAGCAAGGAGGGAGCTTCTCTGCATAGAAGACGACTACCTTCCTCAACTCAACATACCGTTCAATATGTTGAGTTAATTACACCAACCGAGAATGATGTCTTGGTTCTCTAGTGGGAGTATGAAATGGTGGAAAATGCCAACTCCCGATTACGAGTCCTAGTAGTTGCGCCCGGTATTATGGGACTGAGTACCGGGTCCCTGCCGTCTTCAGTTGATAAGAAACAAACAACCAGCACTGCTTTTGCCGTAGGTTCTTCTCACTCTTCAACACCATGGACTTCATCTCTGTCTTCAGGGTGATCTACTAGCAACTGCTACATCATCTCCACCGGCCGCATCTATACGAGAAGAGAATGTTCCTCTTCTCTGGTGCCAATTCATGGGAATTTGGGGCAAAATTAAGCTTCCCTCTCAGAAAATCCGCAAAGGAAGATGACTGATATTCTCTCGGTCTCCACCAGATGCAATTTGCTATCCCGAACAGTAGAATTTGCTATCTATCTGAAGCCTTTGGCTTCAGAAAAAGATTTGGAAAAGATACAGGCTCTCTCGGGAGTGCTTGCTGAACAACACCATGCACAATGCTGCAGCGGTACATTCTTCATTTCTTTTGTCATTTCTCCTGTATTTGATCAAATAAATATCCTAAGTTTGCCTTTCTTTTTTGCAAGCCAATTTCCTTGCTTCCAAGGTCCTCTAGAGGTTGATTCGGGAAAAAAAAGAACTTACCTCCAAATGGGATCAACTTTTGGCCAAGCAGGATCAAATTTTTGCTAGGGGTGTGCATTCGAATCGGTTTATCGATAAATCGAATCAATTATTTGTTATCGATTTATCGATATCGATTTATAGATTTTGATTTCGATTCCGAAATTTTTTTTATCGAGTTATTGATTTCGATTTCGATTTTGTCCACTTCGCTTATTGATAAATCGATAAGAAATAATATTTTTTTTTTGGTTTCCTTTACCTTAACTTATTATTTCCATTTTCCTCTACCCTTATTATTTTCTAATTTCCCCTACCCTATTATTTCCTTTCCTCTTCACGACTTCACGCTGCTTCTGCCTCAAGATTTTCCCCTACGGCCCTACCCTCCTGCTCCTTTAGAGCTGAACTGCTGAAGCCTCAAATTTTCTTCACTCAAAATTCCTCCTTTCTCAGTTTCTTCCATAGATCTGGTAATTCTCTATCTCCAAATGGGTTCTCTAAGTAGGTTGATTGTAATTTAGTAGAAGTTCTTTTGGTCAGTTAGGTAAGGAGCTAAAGAATAATTAGTCTGCCTGAATTAAATCAATTAATCGTAGTATCATTTGGTATGATATAGTAATGATTAGTCGTCTATCTCTATTAGCTATCCACTATTTATACATGTTTTACACATAGTATACATATATTAAGTAAGGGTACTAAACATGACAACATCGCTTAGAGCTAGCAAATTTTCTTTTTGGTAGAATCCCGTAAATTTTCTTATTGGTGTAATCGCTAACCGAATCGATAAGCCCCAAAAATCGATAAACCGAAATCGAAAAAATCGAAACCTTATTGAAACAATAACGATAAGCATATGTACAAATCGATAATCGATAAGTAATTATCGATAAGGGTCAAAATCGAATCGATAAATCGAATGCACGCCCCTAACTGTTGCTCACCTCTCAGAATTGGAAGCCAAAGCTGCTGAGGCCGTTGTGTTGGGGACTCGTTTGCAGCAAATTGAGCAAGAAGTGGAAAAACTTAGCAAGAAGATTTACCCACTGAGGGTTCAATTTTAAGAGGCCAAGGACAAATGGGCTGAAGTCCATTGTGCCATTCTTGCTGCATCGATAGCGAGGCTGCCTCCGCGAGAGATTGACCAATTTAAAGACAGCCTTGAACTCCAAACTGAAGAGCTTGCTGCTGTGGGGGTGAAATATGCCCAATTGGAGGAGAATCATAAGGAGACCATTGAGCATAATAGAATTTTCATCTCTATTGTCCGTGAACTAGACGTTAGCCTCAGGTCCATTAGATCTACCCAAAAAAACCTTTCCGTTGAGGTTAACCAAGATAAAGAAGAAAAGTGCCGAGCGGCTTCGCTCATCGTTGAGAAAACTTATGTTATGTACAACATGAGGATAAAAATTTTGGAAGAGGCTAAAGCGGGTATCATCAAATTTAAAGTCGCTAAAGCCCGTGAGCTAGAGTCACCTGCTAAAAGGGGTCTCCAGACAGGGCCCGATGCTTCTGGTTCTTCTGGTTCCGGTTCCAAAACTTCGGGAACTGAAGAGGAACTAGAAGGTGAAGAAGTTGAAGGCGAGTGATGAGGGCCAAGATGTTGAGCCATCGGCAGATCTAACCACTTCCCCTAGGGGCGAACACTTCTCTTCCTCCGGGTTCCGGAGATGCAGCAGTTTAGCTTTTCCTTTCTTTTCCCAACTTTTGTATCCATGTCATTTCGGCATGCTTATTGTGAATAAGAACATATTTTGCTCAAGTATTGCATGAGTCATTTTTATTTGAACATTTATGCAAGTTTTAATCTTTACATTCTTTATTACTTAAGTGTTTGCGTATGATTATGTAAGGAATTGGGTGTATTTTCCCCCACAAAAGTAATTGGATTTCGGGCAAGAATTCTTCCGAAATCAACCCTTTATCGTGAGGGTTTTTATAAGAGAGTGCCTCTTATGTTTACAGTGATCTTGAAGAGGACGTCTCCTATTCATTATGGCACTAGTATTTGAAGTACTTGTTTAACTTTCAAATGATAAAATCAATTTATCTTTCAGACGATAGAAATAAAAGGACTTTACTTTATTCCTTCCATTTTCAAAAATTACAAAGCATTCATTATGATAAAAATAAATTTCCATTTCTTGTGGATAGCTAGCTTATACAACTTGTTTATATGGGGCTGGCTGTGCAATCCCCCATCCTGATGACATAACTATATTTTCGGTTTTCGTATTCTGGTCGACGTGGCAGTCATTGTTGTCGTATCCTCATATAATCCCTCCAACGTTAGAATGCAAAGAATGTGAATTGGAACACTGGAAGTTTTGCACCTTCGAGGTCTTCACTAATGAATTGCTAGATAATCTTCAGTTCGGCAACAAACTTTGCTTCCCTTTAGAAGTTTATGCTATCGAGCCAAAGACTATCTAGTAATCCTCTAGTGTTTTGCACTTGTGAATGGTCGGGTAGCCTTTGCTTGATAGCAAGCTCAATTTTAGGGTGGGAATTTTTCTATCAATCCAAAGATTATCTAACCGCTCAGGAGTGGCTCTTTACTTGTGTTCCTTGCTATTAAAGGTTTTATTGATGATATTGAAACCTTCTTCGTAGTGTGAGCATATAATTTTTGCCCGATACAAAATTACTCCTAAAAATTACAAAATAGCTTTAAATGTTTTATAGAACTTTATAATTTCATTTCTAGAGAATACAAAAATCGCAAATTACTTTTAGTTGTTTTTTTTACATTTGTAGTTTCAATTAGTTACTTAATATTTTAATTAGCTTAATTTCAAATTAAAACATATGAATAGGTTAAGTTTACAAATTAGATTTGATATAAGTGTTTAATTAAAAGTGGCCATTTGAGCAATGCAAAGCAAAAAGAAAAAAGGGGTTGAAAGGGATCAGATAAAAGGATTAAAAGAGAAAAACATAAAAGTGAAAGGGGTAGGGGAAAAGGAAATTAGGTAGGAAGAGTGACCTAGCAATTTTTACTTTAAATAGGACGTTTGTCCTCATTAGAAAGGAGAGATCGTCACAGAGGCACCTTCACTCTCTATCACACAAGAACAGACCTTCACTCAAATTTGGACAGAGAAGCACCTCATTTCAATCCTTCATTCCTTCACCCACGCAAATTCAATTCCCGGTTTCACTCTCTCTTATCTCATCCCATAGCAGATTCACATTCCTACACTCTCATCTACACTTCTGATTCTTTCACAAAGCCGGATACACACTAAATCACTCACGTCTATAAATATTGAGAGAAACTATGATGATCCAAATCGATATGCAGCAACGGACACTCGGTACCTTAATCAACTGAGTACCTACATAACGTATCTTTTCATAACATGTTATCATAGGTAAATGATATGGAAGGACTATGGTAGGATAACTAGAATAAAACATGTAATACCAATTTATACATAACATTATTGGGCCTATAAGACAGATGACCACTCGTAGACTAAACATAGGCCGACAAGGCCATACAATCTTTCACATACATGACATATATCTACAAGACTCTAAGACTACATAAAAGTCATAAGGTCGGGACATGGCCCCGAAATACCAATCAATATGTGTCCAATGCATACTGACCAAATAGGCAACTCCGGGGCAAATGGAGTACACCAACACCTTTTGTTGAGCTAATAGCTTACTTGGAGGGCTCTTAGACTATCTATTAGGACCTGCATGAATGAAACGCAACATCCCAAGGCAAAGGGACATCAGTACAAATAATGTACCGAGTAAATGAAGGACTGAAAATCAGTAAATAATAGACATGAGAGAAACATAGAGTAAAAGACTCAACATGTATATTTGAATATCTCTGTGAATCAATAATATGTATAATGCCATGTATATGCATATAGATGTCATATCGTGCATAGGTACATGTGTTCATAACTTCATCAAGCCTCTGAGAGTATCCCATCATATCATCTCGTCCACTGTGGGCAAAATAACCAACGTATACCAGCTGATCAGGTGGTGTGCGTATATAACAACATATCCTTTACCCATATCCATATACATATAATATACATATATACGCGTATATAATTCCATCTGGTCATGTGTCAATGTAAATGAATGCAATGCATGCGAAGTACGTCAATAAAATCCTTTGAAGTGTCATAAGACCATCATGTCTCTGATTAATATCATGAAATAAACTTTATCAACTTACGTATTTTCTGAGACCCATGAACATACGATAGAATAATAATACATATGGGGGGTCAAGAATACAAGCATCTCTAGCATTTCAACGAATAGAGTCATTTACGGAAATTGTGCATTTGCTCGTTTCTTTTGTGTCGTATAGATCATCGAAAAAGAAAGAAGGGGTAGGCTTAACATACCTGGAGTAGGGAAAAATACATATGATATTCTTGGAAAAGGTTGTATCTTACTCCTTTAGAATCGAAAATTTTTACATTTCTAAGGTGCTAATAATTCTCGCTGGATTTGATTTGGTCGCAAGAGATTTTGTTGGAAGCTTTTTGGATTGAGTTTAGCATCTATTCTTGAAAGGTTTTGAATTAGGAAGAATGGTATATCATTTCTCACTTGATTTCTCTATGTCCAAATGAGACCAAACGTGTAATGTCATATGGAAGTGTCTTATGTACCTTACTTTAGATGGCCACCTAAGACATATGACTTGTCGTATGTACCTTACTTTAGATAGCCACCTAATCAACAATGACTAAGAGTCATTTGTTTGGTTAGTGTCTTGCTTCCACATGGGGGCGGGGGAGAAATTTTAATCTTTATCCAACTAATTTGTTAATTAGGTAATGTCCCGTTATCCGGTAATTAACCCGTTACCCGCATAATTAAGAATTGCCTCAAATTACTTAAAATACTACTCATTTTTAATATATTTTATACATCATACTATCACGGTCATATGGTACCTTGGATGGTACTAGTCCATAAATATCGGGTATTATAGCTCGGACCGTATTTTATCCCTAATCGACAACCTTCAATGATACTCATTTTCTTTAATTCGTGTACCCTTATCCTTCATGGAACTTACTCATCGCTTGTTATAAATAGCATAAATATGTTAACCTCAAGATAAACTCATTCCCGAGTTCCCATTAATTTACTTATGGCGTACTTTCACGTACGAAAATATGGGGTGTAACAGCATTCTCCCATTTGGAACATTCGTCCTCGAATGTTGACTGATGCACTTATCATTCTCATAATCTATAGCTCTTGTGAATACTTTAACACTTTCCTTGCCATTTAGGCAACTATTTTGTGAATAATTCCAAAGGCCCATGCACTCCCCCCTTTAGTCCTCTTTCCCACACCATGGCTTGTGATCGGAATCCTTCCAATCCCGTAATTATTGCTACCTTCTATCATGCAGCCCGTACGATACTGATCTTGTAAGTGCGACTATGTGACATCTCTCTCATTTTTCCTCTAGCTTTTATCCAATCTCTAGGCCTCACTTTGTAATCATATACTCAATTATGTCAAGTTGTCTATCTGTGCGTCATTAGCTTTACTACATCTAAGTAGGTTATATTATACCATAACTCTTACTTCGAACGTGCAGGTTATTCTCGTTGCTTATCTTTAAGACTGATGTCCTAATCTTATCTCATACTTTGTAATTTGTATCCATCCCTTGTTGATTCACCTCAATATTGATCTACAGTCTACCACTGATAACTTGATCTTTTATGTAACACTGCCGCTAGGGATCACATCTCATCGGGGACATCTGGAGTAATTAGATTGATCCACCTAGGGGTGACACTATACTTCCATAACCATATTTTATAGCATCCCAATATGACTCACCTTACACGAGTATTTTAATCTTGTCCAATTCATGAGATCTCTTTCTTTTCTTCATCAAATCATTACTCAATCAAAGGCCCAAACGTCATCCTTCATCTATCACAATTACACCCTCATTCTATTACCTGGGCAACATTCCATCTCTTCTAAATGCTATTAGTCTTAGACTCCTTTGAGTTCATTCAGGCTATAGTACGCTTTGTATAACTTAGATAAACCATATGTTCTTCTTATTTTCATGGGCTTAATACTGAGGACTTATCCATTTTTGTTACCTTCTCACTCGCCCATTCTTATCCTTACTCTTGTCTTCTAGAACCTTGTCGCTTCACCATACAATAGCTTGCGACCTACACAATCTATTTATATTACTTGCAACATTTTAACTTGATTGCACCATCGATTTCCTTATGTCATTTTGGAACATAAAGCGAGACATCACATCGTCTCAAACTCTTCTTTACACTCTGAGTCAGGCTTTTCGATACCTAGACCATATGCTGGAAGATATGCTACTGACGACACCTGTATTATTCCTAGAGACTAAATCCCCATGCTTCTAGCCTTTTATCCGAAGTATGGACTATTCACGATCTTCTACCTTTGAGTATCTCATACGTTATTCACCCTTACCTTACTTACCTTAAAATCTCGCATCGTATCTTCTATCTCTTTCATCCAACTATGTGTAATTCACGTCCATAACTTGAAGCTCTATTATAATACTTGCACCTCTTACAATCTGGTGGGAGCTTCATATTGACTTCTTATGAGGCTCGTACTCTTCTCACAGGCTTTATCATAGAGCCATCATAAAATATGGCTACTGTACTATCTCTTTTGTACCTGATATTAATAGTGATTCTGCAATGTTCTCAATCATGATGTCTATAATTTTCTGGGTCCAATAATTAGACTCATGATTTTCTTAGTTGATGTAACTCTTTAGTTTTCTCTTCCTTCTGATCAACCTTTATGTAGTCTTAAGCTATCTCCTGATCTGCGGTTCATGGTATTAGTTATTATGTTTAGCCTTACATGGGAACTATGGAATATCCATGATATAATCCTTTAACAATTTGATCTATGACCTGAGCTCAATTCTTTCTTTAACTTATACCGGAGTCTTCTACCGCTGTATGATTGTTAACATATATGCTGCATGGATAATACTCTGAAATCTTAAATGCGCTCATAACGTAGCTAACTCTGGATCATTGATCGAATGATTCCTTTCATTCCTTATCAGTTTTCTTTAAATGTAAGCTACTACCTTTCCCGGTCTTTCTTCCCCCTTGTTGCGTGCATACTTAGCTTATCTTAGCTCTCACACATACCAGAATATTCGTACAACTCTTATGATCTTTGAATATTACTTTTGATTTTACTTCCCGTTCACTAGCCACGGTAGGTTCCTTTTTCTTATGGAAGACGTACAATGTTGTTGTGAAACTGTTGTTACAAGACCGTTTCCTCTTTAGGTCACTGTGCTTAGGTTGAAGCCTTCTTCCTCATTTCCTTAGCTAGTCTTTCACTGTAGCACTTAGGGAGGACCCTCTGACTCTTGTAAATCTACGAGCTTATTACATCGTATACCCAATAAAATATTTGATGTCCTTCCTTGACTACAATTATCTGTAGTTACTTACCTCCACGCCGTTATTCTTATAGGGTTGCTTCTGAACTGATTTTTGACTGTCTTCCCAATGGCACTCTCTTTTATTCCCATAATACTCATATGGTACATTTAACAACCCCAATTCCTAGCTGAATATTTCTTAAGTATTATAATGACATTACTACAAGGTTGAATTCACTATATTGGGTTTTACTATGTTTATCTTGCACGATCTACTGACCCTTCTGTAACCTCCTATTTAGCCATAACTAGTCTCTTCCTTAACCATCTACCAACTATTCGTTGGCCATTCTCATATCAATGTTACGCGTAATATTTCTTGGGTTATTTCCTTTGTTTTAACTTACTTTTCGCACTGGCTCCTTATGTATCAATAACATCCCGGGCAGGAACCCTTACTTCCTGTCCTTGACGTCGTGTTTGCATAATATTCTAGAATCGTAGCATATATGCAGGCTTTGGATAATTGCAGTCTCATCCTTTTTTCATTTTTTTCGCATTCTTCCTTTACCATTCCATAATTACTAGAACCACTTAATTCTGGCTTAATGCCATATCATTCCATATTCCCTCCTTTAGGGAAATACTAAGAGTTGGAGCTATGATGACCTACTTACAAATGTTTTACCTCTTCATCTTTGGCATCCTATCACATTATCGATGACCCTTACTCGCCTTGTGGTAATCCTTCTGTACCAAGGATAACAAAATTCCTTACTCACGAGGGTGACACTTAGTATAACTGGTACATATAGTCCCTTTATCTTAACTTTGCTCACATTGCTTGCTTTAGGGAAGCGTTTTCCCAAATGACTATTGTCTGAGTTTCTCATGAATCTTCTTCTATTGTCCATTCTATTATCGCCGGAACGCAATATGAAAATCTCATGATGCCGACCATTATCAAATCACTCCGTCCCTAAATCATGTTTAGTTTATCTTGTTCACCAGCCCATATTGATTTCTATTATTTTGGGGTCTAACTTTTCCTTCTGCTAGTCGCGTTAGAGTCACGAACTTATTTCTCGAAATAAGTATATGACATTATCCTACACTCATTTGTTGTCTCATGGCTTGTCACCTTTCGTCTTTTCCTTCACTTAACTATAGACTCTATAATTCTGTCATCTTTTTGATCTACCATTGTCATCCATGTATCACATCTTACTCATAATAATTCATTAACTCTTTTCTTATTTCCCACAAGCATTTATGCCTATCACTTTATTCTGAAAACTTCGACAAGATATTCTTTTGCATTTTAGCCCCCCTTGCTCCATCCACGAGCTCTTCAGGTTGCCTAACATCCTCTCCCTACTAGGGACGAGAGCCGTACTAAGGTAATATTTATCCCTTCAAGGCTTCTAGTGTCTATCGTTATAGTACTCATATCTAGTTGTACTATTTTAGAGTGCGCCATCTGGGTGTCTCACAAGAAGATCTATTAGCACATTTGCAATATCCTTCGGGAATGTTAACTAATGCAAACAATCAATTCACCATTTTGGGTTACTCTAACCCCAGCCGAATCTTGATATCCCATCCTTTTCTTAATCTACACTTGTTAGCCCCCAATAGGGTATAACTGAGATGGGTGTGACCAATTATACATAACGCTGTTACTGTTGAGGGTAACTCACAATGCTTATATTTTTCTGCCGGAATACTGATAATCTTCATTAACTGGGTGCCTAGTACCCCTTCTTCACATTGCTTCTTTTACTTGGTGAAACTTGTGTCTCCCTCCTTCTTCTTTTTTTTACCGTAAGAGTGGATAAACATTCTTGCCTTAGGGATCCTTATCAAGAAGCTTACACATTTTAGTATACACATGTTTTGCTAAATACCTCATATTCATCCATCATAAGCATGATGCAAAAATTGAGTTCCTCTGACTCAACTCTTCCACAGCCGCATTCAATCCCTTACCAACCGTCTTTTTTGATGTAGGCATCGTCGTATTATGAATAAGATAGAATTTAGGAAATTGAGTTCTTACAGCTAAGCTCTACCACACGATCTAGAGTAAGAAGAAAGAGTGACAATCCTAAATGTCTTGTAGCCTCCTGCTTATAAGTGGGGTGCACGACACACCCATAAACAAGGCTCTACTAGACACGGCTTGTAGACTCCCTAGGACAGAACTACTGTGATACCACTTTTGTCACGACCCAAACCGATGGGCCGCAATGGGCACCCGGTACTTTACTCAATCGAGTACCTACATAACGTATCTTTTCATAACATGCTATCATAGGTAAATGATATGGAACGACTCTCATAGGATAATTAGAATAAAACATGCAATACCAATTTATACATAAGACATATGGGCCTATAAGACCAAATAATCACTCGTAGACTAAACATAGGCCGACAAGGCCATTCAATCTTTCACATACATGACATATATCTAAAAGCCTCTAAGAGTACATAAAAGTCATAAGGCCGAGACAAGGTCCCGACATACCAATCAATATGTGTCAGATGCATACTGACCAAATAGGCAACTCCGGAGAAAATGGAGCACACCAACACCGTTCACTAAGCTGATAGATTACTTGGAGGGCTCATAACCTGTCTATCGGAACCTTCGAGCATGCAACACAGGATCCCCAGGAAAAGGGACGTCAGTACAAATAATGTACCGAGTATGTAAGGACTGAAAATCAATAAACAATATACATGAGAGAAACATGGAGTAAAAGACTCAACATGTATATCTTAATATCTCTGTGAATCATTAATATGCATAATGTCATGCATATGCATAAAAATGTCATATCGTTCATAGGTACATGTGTTCATAACATCATCAAGCCTTTGAAGACATCCCATCATATCATCTTGGCCATTATAGGCAAAACCATCAACGTATACCAACTGATCAGGTGGTGGTGCGTATATAACTTCGTATCCTTTTCCCATATCCCATATACATATAATATACATATATATGTATATATAACTACATCTGGTCGTGGGCCAATGTAAATAAATGCAATGCTTGAGAAGTACGTCAATAAAACCTTTGGAGTGTCATAACACCATTATGCCTCTGATTAATATCATGAAATGGACTTTATCAACTTACGTATTTTCTGAGACCCATGAACAAACGATAGAATAGTAAGACATATAGGGAATCAAGAATACAAGCATCTCTATCATTTCTACGAATAGAGTCATTTATGAAAATTGTGCATTTGCTCGTTTCTTTTGTGTCGTATAGATCATGCCAAAAGAAAGAAGAGATAGCCTTAACATACCTGGACTAGGGAAAAATCCGTATGATATTCTTGAAAAATATTACACCGTACTCCTTTAGAACTGCAAAATTTTACGTTGCTAAGATGCTAATAAATCTCGCTTGATTTTTGGTCGCAAGGAATTTTATTGGAAGCTTTTTGGATTGAGTTTAGCATCTGTTCTTGAAAGGTTTTGAATTAGGAAGAATGGTATATCGTTTCTCACTGGATTTCTCTATGTCCAAATGAGACCAAACTTGTATTGTCATACGCAAGTATCTTATGTACCTTACTTTAGATGGCCACCTAAGACATATGACTTGTCATATGCACCTTACTTTAGATAGCCACCTAATCAACAATGACTAAAAGTCATTTGTTTGGTTAGTGTCTTGCTTCCACATGGGGGTGGGGGAGAAATTTTAATCTTTATCCAACTAACTTGTTAATTAGGTAAAGTCCCCTTATCCGGTAATTAACCCGTTACCCACATAATTAAGAATTGTCTCAAATTACTTAAAATACTACTTATTTTAAATATATTTTATACATCATACTATCACGGTCATATGGTACCTTGTATGGTACTAGTCCATAAATATCGGGTATTATAGCTCGGACCGTATTTTATCCCTAATCGACAACCTTCAATGAAACTCATTTTCTTTAATTCGTGCACCCTTTATCCTTTCTGGCACTTACTTATCGCTTGTTATAAATAGCATAAATTCGTTAACCTCAAGATAATCTCATTCCCGAGTTACCATCCATTTACTTATGCCGTACTTTCACGTATGAAAACATGGGGTGTAACAGAAACAATTTTAAATTAAAAAAAAATGAGAATAAAATTGGGGAGGAGAGAATTTCGAAGGCCCCGTCTGATTTCTGTTGCATTATCTCCTCAATTTCTGGGTGTTCGAGTTTGATTTCGATTTCAAAAATTGAAGCTGCATTTTGTTTACTCCGCTGTTGTGAGTTCCGATTTACTGATTTCAACACTTATTTGGCCTCCTCTTCTTCTAAATTTAGTTCCTTGAGCAACTTGGTATGTCCTCCTTGAAACTACTTTCAGATCTGTATTGATATGAAATTTGACATGTTTCTTAGCCTATTTGATTGTTATTCCTTGAATTTGTGACTGACCATCTTTATAGTAACTATTAAAGAAATGCCGGGTAGTACTTTCAGAACTGTGTTGATTTTATTTGTTGAATTATGTTCGCCACAAATCAAATAATTTTGTAGTTTAGTCTTATTTTCAAATCCATGAAAGGTAGTTGCTGGGTTTTAGTACGCACCAGACCACTGAGAATTGGTCTGTTTGGAAAGCAAGTTGAGTGCAGAACTTTTAAACTACATAGCCAAATGGGCTTAAGGTTAACTAGCACTACCGCCCAGTAAATACGGGCTTACCAAAGGCTTGCAAATTTAATATGATCCAATTGTTGCATTTCACCAATAATCCAATAGCTTAATTATCTAGTGATCCTACCCAAACTTGTATTTTTTTTTATCTTTCATACATGGATGCACTATTTGACTTTGGCAGCAAACACTATGGTTGTGAGGCACATAGAATTCGAGCTACAAGGTTTAAGTTTAAATTAATCAGATATGATTAATTCAATTGCTTTGTTGACTTCTCATACCAAGATATTTGTCGGGAAAATGTCATCAATCTTTGTGTGATAATACAACGTTGGATAAATAAATCTACACTTGCTTCACAAACCATATCCATATTGCTTAATGCCCTCACATTCAATCTCAAACCTTAGAAAAATATTCAAACCCATAAACATCGTAGCTTGCTTTAGGCGTGATTAATAAAATATTGTGACTATGAATACGGTTTCTGTGGCATAGTCATGATGCATAATCCCCAATTCGAGTGTGGTTTTCACGCGACTTGACCACAACTTTAAAGAATAATTAAAAATAAACATGTTGTAAATCGCAGGTGCGTTTCACGTGGCATGACTCGCAATAAGTATAAAAACAACGAGTGCGCGACATTTCTACTTGTTCAAATAAGTTCCATAAATCACAGAACTGTTGAGCGACCGTGCTAAAATCACAAAAATCAGGAGTGCCTCGCACCTTCTCCCAGGTTAACAGAATTCCTTATCTAGTCTTATGATTTCACGGACTTTAAAACAAAGTCAAATTTCCTCGATTTGGGATTTAAAATAAGCCGGTGACTTGGGACACCATAACAATTATTTCAAGTGGCGACTCTGAATTAAATATATAATCCCATTTCGAATAATGTCACTCTAATTGGAAAAACTCCCTATCTCCTCGGGAAAAAAGAGGTGTGACACGTAGTATACTTTCTGTTGCTGCCTGAAGCTGGTAAAAAAGATCATCAATACGTGGCAAAGGATACTTGTTCTTGATTGTGACCTTGTTCAACTGTCTGTAATCAATGCACATCCTCACATAATCATCTTTCTTCTTCACAAATAGAATCGGTGCACCCCAAGGTGACACACTAGGCCGAATAAACCCCTTATCAAGGAGTTCCTAAAGTTGCTCCTTCAACTCCTTCAACTCTGTCGGTGCCATATGATATGGTGGAATAGAAATGGGCTGAGTGCCCGACACCAATTCAATACCTAAGTCAATATCCCTGTCAGGCGGCATGCCCGACAGGTCTGCAGGAAGCACATCTGGAAAATAACATACCACCAGAACAAAATCAGTGGCAGGAGTCTCTGCACTAACATCCCTAACAAAATCCAAATAGGATAGACAACCCTTCTCAACCATCCGTTGAGCCTTCAAGTATGAAATCACTCTACTTGGTACATAGTCTATATAACCGCTCCATTCAACCCTCGATAACCCCGGCATCGCCAACGTCACAGTTTTAGCGTGACAATCTATAACAACATGATATGGAGACAACCAATTCATACACAATATCATATCAAAATCAACCATAATGAGCAGCAAAAGGTCCACGCGGGTCTCTAGACCCCCAATAGTCACCACACATGAACGATATACACGATCTACAATAATAGTATCACCCACATGAGTAGATACATGAATAGATAAAACTAAAAACTCACGTGGCACATCCAGAAAATGAGTGAAATACGAGGAAACATATGAATAAGTGGAAACAGGGTCAAATAATACAGAGGCATCTCTGTGCAAAACAGAGACAATACCTGTAATCACAGCATCTGAAGAAATGGCATTTGGTCTGGCAAGAAGGGTATAGAAACGGGCCTAGCCACCCCCTGATCTGCCTCCCCCTCTCGGGCTATCCTAGCTGACTGAGCTCCACCCCTAGCTGGGTCGGTGGGTGGTTGAGGAACTGATGTTGGTGCCATTTGTCGGGTACTCTATTGTGGATCCCCACTCAGTAGCCTAGGGAAATCTCTCATAATGTGACCAAAATCTCCACACTCAAAACAACCCCTCCTATGACGGAACTGCTGCTCTTGATGCCCAAAGGAACTGCCCGTGGATACCTGAGCTGACGAGGTATGGTGAGAACTCTGTGCTGGTAGTGCACTGAATGATGACTAGACCTGCCGATGACTTTGGGACCTGTGGCCAGATGATGCACCACCGTGAATTGGGCGAGCCGTCTGAGCAGGTCTGAATGGACGACCTCTGATGTGCTGGAACTGGCCCCCAGAAGGAGCACCGCTGAATCCACCCTGTCCACGAGGCCTCTTGGCCACCCTCTCAACCCTCTCCTAACTGCGAACCATCTCAATCTGACGAGCAATATCGATAACCTCATCAAAAGTAGCACCAGACACTCTCTCTGTGGTCATAAGAAATCACAGGTGGAAAGTGAGCCCATCTATAAACCTTATGACACTCTCCCTATTTGTGGGAACCAACTAGATAGCATGATGGGCCAACTCCAAGAATCACATCTCATACTGCGTCACAGACATATCACCCTGACGAAGCTGCTCGAACTGTCTACGCAGCTCCTCTTTACGGGACTGTGGCACGAACTTCTCCAGAAAGATAACGGAGAACTGCTGCCAAATAAGGGGTGTTGCACCGACCTACCTACACCTATCGTAAGCCTCCCACCATTTGAATGCAGCCCTAGAGAACTGAAAAGTAATGAACGAGACTCCACAGGTCTCCAGAATACCTATTGTACGGAGTATCGTCTGACACTTGTCCAAGAAATCATGTTCATCCTCTCCCTCTGCACCACTGAAAGGTGGAGGCTGGATTCTCTCAAACCTCTCCAACCTACGGTGCTCATCCTCAGGCATAGTAGGAACCACATAGTCCTGTGCAGCTGTAACAGGCTGGGCTGGTGGTGCCCCCGGTGTCTGGAATCCCTATACAACCAGCTCAGGTGTGCGGGCGGCGGGAGTCTGAGTGACTCCCCCGGCCTGAGAAGTGGATGCGACCGTCGAAGCAGAGACCCCTGAGCAAAGCCAGTACATACAGTCAAAATCTGAGTTAAGGCCTCTTGAAGGCCATGAATCACGATGGACAGAGGTGGTGCCTCAGCTGGTCCTGCTGGTGCATCCATAACTAGGACCTGGTCCTGATCTGGGCAACTGGTGGATCTGCAAGTACTGGCCCAGCTGTTGTGTGTCCTGCACATCTGCCCCTACCGCGGCCTCCACCGCAACCTCGACCTCTCGCGGCTCTGGCTGGTGGTATTGGTGGCTGGCCCTCCTCTCGGTAGTACGAGTCCTCACCATCTGTGAGAGAATGAAACAACAGATGTTTAGTTACCAGAATTAACATATTCGCACGACAAGAGTTCAAGAATGTGAAGTTTTCCTAAGGGTTCTGTAGCCTCTCGAAGATAAATACAGACATAACCGTACTGATCCGCAAGATTCTACTAAACCTAGTCATGACTCATGAGATCTATGTAACCTAGGCTCTAATACCAGCTTGTCATGACCCAAAACCTAACATGTCGTGATGGCGCTATCGATGGTACTAGGCCAGCTAACTATCCTAAAATACTTCAATAATTGAATAAAAATGTAGTTTAAAACTTTTCCATATCAGAAATTTTAATAAAAACTAAAGTTGAACTCAAAATAGAATCAAACCGCAGAAAACTAGCCCAAATATCAAGGTGTCACCAAGTCATAAGCATCTAGATAACCAAACTAAGACAACCAATGTCTAAGTATCAATACAGGACAGAAAGAAATATAGAAGGAGAACCTAAAGAAGTGCGGCCGCAATTCAAAATTGTGCGGCCGAAGAAGTCCATCCATTCAAGCTCTGCATCAGAGTGCGGACCGCACACATAATTGTGCGGCCACAGAACCTTCAAAAGGATAATTTTGTCCGGAAATTTCAGCTGTGTATAAATAGTCTTTTTTGACAAAATTAGGTTAATTTTGAACATCTGAAAGTTAGGAGCCATTTTTATTTACTGCTTTAGGAAATTTTATGGTAGTTTGTCTATTTTACATTGAATTTTTCATCTCTTTATCATTTAATATGAGTTTAATATTCTTTTCTTCTTTAATTTTTTCATTTTCATCTATGAGTAGCTAAATTTTCTACGGATGCCGGCAACTACCTCATAGTCTCCGGTAGTCGATCGGACCCGAAATCAATGACCTCCGTTATCAAACACACCTGGATATGCACATGAAGTGCAGGGCGTAGCATGAGTACAACCAACTCAGCAAGTAACAGAAATAAATAAGGAATTAATAGGGATGAGCTATACAGTACAGTTCATTTTGGTAATTTTTAAAATCTAAGAATAGACATGAGTAAATGCCGGTAACATGAGTCAAAGCAGTTTCATATTTACCAAGTTCAAGTAAAACCAAATATAACAATTTTTTGAAAGTTCAAACAATAGCATGATTCAGCTAAATGCAGCAACAAAGAAAACATATGCAACCTCACAGGGTACTATCACTCAAGCTTTCAATATCTTAACACTCAGCTCTCATCCCTCAATACACACGCTCATTAGGTACATGCGCTCACTAGGGGTGTACAGACTCCGGAGGGGCTCCTACAGCAAGCGCTATAATCTGCACAGACAACTCACATGCTGCATAGAGAACTCACGTGCTATAATATCATATCAAGGTTCGCACAGACAGCTCACGTGCTACCATATCATATTTGAATCTACACGGACAACTCACGCGCTAAGGTACAATACCTCACAAATAGGCCCTCAGCCTCACTCAGTCATCAACCTCTCTAGTCTCACAACCCTCAATAATTAAAGGAAATCAGCCCAAAGCATAATGATATAATGTATCATCAGGGAAATAACAGAGACTGAGGTAAACATATACAAGAATTACTATAACTGAGTATAACAACCATAAGTAAGTACATATCGTAAGCATTATTTCTAATATGATAGGCAATCAAGTTGCTAGAAGACAAGGAATACATATAAGCACAAAAAGGCTATTAGACTTTACAGTCTCATGGGAGGACCAAGTCACAATCCTTTATGGTGTACACTCACACGTCTGTCACCTCCAAAAGGTCACATCATACCAAACTCTGGGTTTAATATCCTCAAGACCAGATTTAAAATTGTTACTTACCTCAACTACGTAGAAATCCTACTTTGAAATTCCCTTGCCTCTCGAATCGGCCTCCAAATACCTCGAATCTAGTTACAAACAGTACGAGATAACCAATATTGGCTAAAAGGATCAATTCCACAAGAAAACTACTGAAATCTAGCCCAAAATCGGCTCAAACCCGACCCCCGGGCCCACATCTCGAAATCCGACAAAAATCACAAAACCCAAAAGCCCATTCACTCATGAGTCTACCCATACAAAATTTATCAAAAACTCTGACCTCAAATGCCCCTCCAAAACCCCAAAGTTCATTCTCTAATTCCCAAGACCTAAACCCTCAATTTTAACTTCAAAACCTCACTAATTAGGTGTAAAATCAATGGGAAAACACCATTATTGAAGATAATTAAGCTCTATGAAATTACCTCAGTGATAAACCTAGAATCCCCTTCGAAAATCTCCTCAACATCCCCAAAGTCCGAGTTCCAAAATGTGAAAATGGGGAAAAATCCTGAAGTCCTCTATTTATACTTTCTTCCCAGCAAAACCACACCTGCGGTAAAAATTCCGCATCTGCGGACCAAGCTCCCGTTTTGTGAAAAATCATTAAAAATATTCTTTCGCTCCTGCGATTTCCTGACCACATCACTGATCATTGCAGGTGTAGGACCCTTACCGCATCTGCGTCCAAACGCGCACCTGCGACCCTAAACCCGCTTCAGCGACCACCGCGGGTGCAATAATGTCATCGCACATACGTCTTCTGACCAGGCCTTCCTTAGCCGCACCTGCGACTCCTGCATTTCTTCTGCAACCTCGCACCTGCAATTCCCCCTCCATGGGTACGGTCACACCAGTAGCAGCAGCTTCAGCTGCACTTCTCCAACTCCAAATAATCTGATAACCACCTGGAATCACCATGAGGCCCTCGGGACCTCTACAAAACTTACCAAAAGGTCATATAACCCATACAAACTTAGTCGAACATTCGAATCTCTCAAAACAACATGAAAACACCCAATTACACCTGGATTCAAGCCTGAGAACTTCTAAACTTCCGAATTCTGCAAACGACGTTGAAACCTATTAAACCATGTCCGATTGACCTCAAATTTTACACACACGTAAAAAATGACACCACGAACTTACTCCAACTTCCGGAAATCCATTCCCACCCGGATATCAAAATTTCCACTGCCGACCAAAATCGCCAAATCTCAAACTTTCACCAATTCAAGCTTAATTATACTACGGACCTCCAAATCACATTCCGGACGCGCTCCTAAATTCGAAATCACCTAATGAATCTAACAGAACCATCAAAATTTGAGGTCGTTTACACACAAGTCGACATCCGGTTGACTTTTCCAACTTAAGCTTCCAATAAAGAGAATAAGTGTCTCAATTTCTCTCTGAAACCACTCCGGACCCGAACCAACCAACTCGATACAATATAATATAGTTGTAAAGAACAAAAGAAGCATACATGGGGAAATGCTACTATAACTCTCAAAATGACCGTTCAGGTCGTTACATCCTCCCCCTCTTACACAAATGTTCGTCCTCGAACGAGTCTAAAAACATACCTAGAGTCTCAAATAGGTGTGGATATCTGCTCCGCATCGCCCACTCGGTCTCCCAGGTGGCCTCGTCCATAAGCTGACCACTCCACTGCACCTTCCCTTAAGCTATATCCTTTGACCTCAACTTTTGAACCTCCTGCTCCAAAATGGCCATCGGCTTCACATCATATCACCATCCAACTGAACCATGCTGAAATAAAAAACATGGGATGGATCGCCAATATACTTCCGGAGCATAGAAACATGAAATACTGGATGCACACCCAACAAGCTAGGTGGAAGTAAAGCTTTTAAGTCACCTCCCCTATCCTATGAAGCACCTTAAAATGCCCAATGAACCGGGGGCTTAGCTTGCCCCTCTTCCCAAACCTTATAACACCCTTCATGGGTGACACCTTCAGCAGAACCTTCTCCCCCACCATGAAAGACACATCACGGACCTTCCTGTCTGCATAGCTCTTCTGCCTAGATTGCGCCGTGTGAAGCTGCTCTTGAATCAATTTCACCTTGTCTAATGCATCCTGGACCAAGTCTGTACCCAAGAGACTAGCCTCACCCGGATCAAACCATCCCATCATATACCTACACTTCCTCATATATAAAGCCTCGTACAGAGCCATCTGAATGCTCGACTGATAACTATTGTTATATGCAAACTCCGTGAGCAGCAGAAACTGGTCCCATGAACCTCCAAAATCAATGAAACAAGCACGTAACATGTCCTCCAATATCTGGATAGTGCACTCGGATTGTCCGTCCGTCTGTGGGTGAAAGGATGTTCTCAACTCAACTTGAGAACCCAACTCTCATTGCACGTCCCTCCAAAATTGCAATGTAAACTGTGAGCCTCTATCTGAAATGATGGAAACTAGGACACCATGAAGGTGAACGAACAATCTCTCGGATGTAAATCTCAGTCAACCGCTTTGAAGAGTAAGTAATACCAACTAGAATGAAGTGCGCGGACTTGGTCAGCCGATCCACAATCACCCAAATAGCATCGAATATTTTTGAAGTCTGTGGGAGCCCAACTATGAAATCTATGGTGATCCGATCCCACTTCCACTCTGGGATCTCTAACTTGTGAAGAAAGCCACCCGGTCTCTGATGCTCATACTTAACCTTCTGACAGTTGAGACACCGAGCCACATATCTAACTATATCCTTCTTCATTGGCTTCCAACAATAGCACTTCCTCAAATACTGGTACATCTTCGCGGCACCCGGATGGATGGAATACCGCGAGTTGTAGGCCTCCTCAAGAATCAACTCCCGAAGCCCATCCACATTGACACGCATATCCGGCCCTGCATCGTCAACTCGCCATCATCATCGATAGTCACATCCTTGGCATCACCTCACCGAACCCTATCCTAAAGGATGAGAGATGGGGGTCATCATGTTGACGCTCCCCGATACGGTCATAAAGGTAAGACCTAGAGACCACACAAGCCAATACATGACTCGGCTCTGAAATATTCAATCTGACAAGCTGGCTAGCTAAGGCCTGAACATCCAATGCTAGAGGTCTCTCCGTTTCTAGAAGATACGCCAAACTCTCCGCTCGACGACTCAAGGCATTGGCCACCACATTGGCCTTCCCGATATGGTACAATATAGTGATATTATAGTCCTTAAGAAGCTCCAACCAACTTAGTTGATGCAAATTAAGATCCTTCTGCTTGAACAGATGCTGCAAACTCTGGTGATCAGTATAGATAGTTGAACAATAGTTGCTAACTCAAGATCGTGGACAAGATAGTTCTTCTCACGAGTCTTCAACTGACGTGAAGCGTAAGCAATCATCGTACCCTCCTGCATCAGAACACATCCAATACCTATCTGCGAGGCATCACAATACACTATCTAAGGACCAAAAGCTGATGGCAGAACTAGAACTGGAGCCGTGGTCAAAGCAGTCTTGAGCTTCTGAAATCTCTCCTCGCACTCAACCGACCACCTTAATGGAGAACCCTTTTGGATCAATTTGGTCAAGGGCGATGCGATAGATGAAATTCCCTCCACAAAACAACAGTAATAGCCCGCCAAACCAAGAAATCTCCTAATGTTTGTGGCTGAGGACGGTCTGGGCTAACTCTGCACCGCCTCTATCTTCTTCGGCCCCAAAAACGCCACTGCACCGAGCCAAAAATCACATTTACAGAACGTTGCATAAAACTTCTCCTCCCTCAATCTATGTAACACAATCCTTAGATGTTGGGCATGCTCCTCCTAGCTACGAGAGTACACCAAGATGCCATCAATAAATACAATAATGAATGAGTCGAAATAGGGCTGAAACACACTATCCATCAAATGCATGAACATTGCTGGGGCATTGGTCCAAAGGACATCACAAGGAACTCATAATGGCCATATCGAGTCCTGAAAGTTGTCTTAAGAATATCTGAATCCCGAATCTTCAGCTGGTGAACGCCTGACCTCAAATCAATCTTGGAGAACACCCTCGCTCCCTGAAGCTGGTAAAATAGATCATCAATACGTGGAAAAGGATACTTGTTCTTGACTGTGACCTTGTTCAACTGCCTGTAATCAATGTACATCCTCATAGAACCATATTTCTTCTTCACAAATAGAACCGGTGCACCCCAAGGTGACACACTAGGCCGAATAAACCCCTTATCAAGGAGTTCCTAAATCTGCTCCTTCAACTCCTTCAACTCTACCGGTGTCATACGATACAGTGGAATAGAAATGGGCTGAGTGCCTGGCACAAGTCAATATGAAGTCAATATCCCTGTCATGCGGCATGCACGATAGGTCTACGAGAAACACATCCGGAAAATCATGTACCACCAGAATAGAATCAACGGCAGGAGTCTCTGCACTAACATCCTTCACAAAAGCCAAATAGGATAGACAACCTTTCTCAACCATCCGCTAAGCCTTCAAGTATGAAACACTCTACTAGGTACATAGTCTATAGTACCTCTCCACCCAACCCTTGGCAACCCAGCATCACCAATGTCACAGTCTTAACGTGACAATATAGAACATCATGACATGGAGACAACCAATACATACATAATATCACATAAAAATCAACCATACTGAGTAGCAAAATGTCTACTCGGGTCTCCAGACCCCCAGTAGTCACCACACATGACCGATATACGTGGTCCATGATAATAGTATCACCCACAGGAGTAGATACATGAGCATATAAAACTAAAGACTCACGGTGAACATCCAAAAAATGAGCAAAATACGAGAGAACATATGAATAAGTGGAACCAGGGTCAAATAATACAGAGTCATCTTTGTGGCAAATAGAGACAATACATGTAACCACAGCATCTGAAGAAATGGCATCTGGTATGGCAGGGAGGGAATAGAAACAGGCCTGGCCACCGCCTGATCTGCATCCCCCTCTCGGGTGATCCCTAGCTGACTGAGTTCCACCCTAGCTGGATGGGCGGGTGGTGCCATCGGCCGGGTACTCTGATGTGAAGCCCCATTCAATAGCCTAGGGAAATCTCTCAAAATGAGACCAAAATCTCTGCACTCGAAACAACCCCTCCTCTAATGGAACTACTACTCCTGATGCCTAGAGAAAATGCCCATGGATACTTGAGCTGACGAGGTATGGTGAGAACTTTGCACTGGTAGTGCACTAAATGATGACTGGCCGTGCCGATGACTTTGGGACCCATGGCCAGATGATGCACCACCATGAACTTGGCGAGCCATCTGAGCATGTATTAATGGACAACCTCTGATGTGCTGGAACTGGCCCCCAGGAGGAGCACCGGTGAATCTACCCTGTCCATGAGGCCACTTGGCCTCCCTCTCAACCCTCTCCTGACTGCGAACCATCTCAATCTGACGAGCAATATCGGAAACCTCATCAAAAGTAGCACCAGACACTCTCTATGGTCACAAGCTACCGCATTTGAAAAGTGAGGCCATTTATAAACCTCCTTATCCTCTCCCTGTCTGTGGAAACCAACCAGATAGCATGATGGGCCAACTCCAAGAATCACATCTCATACTGCGTCATAGACATATCACCTTGACGAAGCTGCTCAAACTGTCTACGCAGCTCCTCTCTACGGGATTGAGGCACGAACTTCTCTAGAAAGATAACAGAGAACTGTTGGCAAGTAAGGGGTGCTGTGCCGACCGTCATACACCTCTTGTAAGCCTCCCGCCGTCTGAATGCAGCCTCACAGAACTAAAAAGTAGTGAATGTGACCCCACATGTCTCTAGAATACCTTCTGTCCGGAGTATCATCTGACACATGTCTAAGAAATCATGTGCATCCTCTCCCTCTGCACCACTGAAAGGTGGAGGCTGGAGTCTCCCAAACCTCTCCAACCTACGGTGCTCATCCTCAGGCATAATAGGAACCACATAGTCCTGTGCAGTTGTAACAGGCTGGGCTGGTGGTTTGCCCGGTGTCTTGAGACCCTGTACAACCAGCTCAGGTGTGCGGGCGGCGGGAGTCTGAGTGCCTCTCCCGGCCTGAGAAGCGGCTGCAGCCATAGAAGTAGAGACCACCTGAGCAAGTCCAGTACACACGGTCAGAATCAGAGCTAAGGCCTCCTGAAGGCCAGGAATCACGATGGGCACAGGTGGTGCCTGAGCTGGTCCCGCTGGTGCATCCATAACTGGGACCTGGTCCTAATCTGGGGAAACCGATGGATCTGCAAGTACTGCCCCAGCTGATGTGCGGCCTGCACCTCTACCCCTCTCGCGACCTCTACCATGGCCTCGGCCTCTCACGGCCCTGGTGGCTAGCCCTCCTGCCCGGTAGTACGAGTCCTCACCATCTGTGAGAGAATGAAACAACAGATATTTAGTTACCAGAATTAACATATTCGCACGACAAGAATTCAAGAATGTGAAGTTTTCCTAAAGGTTCTGCAGACTCTCGAAGATAAGTACAGACGTCTCCGTACCGATCCGCCAGACTCTACTAAACCTGCTCATGACTCGTGAGACCTATGTAACCTAGGATCTGATACCAACTTTTCATGACCCAAAACCTAACAGTAATTCAATAAAAATATAGTTTAAAACTTTTCCATATCAAAAATTTTAATAAAAATCAAAGTTGAACTCAGAATAGAATCAAAACGCGGAAAACTAGCCCAAACATCGGGGTGTCACCAAGTCATGAGCATCTAGATAACCAAACTAATACAACCAGTGCCTACGTATCAATACAAGACAGAAAGAAATATAGAGGAGAGACAAGGTCTTGCGGATGTCGACAACTACCTCGTAGTGTCCGATATTCGATCGCGCCCGAACCCAATGACCTCCATGATCAAACACACCTGGATCTGCACATGAAGTGCAGGGTGTAGCATGAGTATAACCAACTCAGCAAGTAATAGAAATAAATAAGGAATTGAGAAGCAGTGACGAGCTATGCAGTACAATTAATTTTGTAATTTTAACATCTAAGAATAGACATGAGTAAATGCCGGTAACATGAGTCAAAACAGTTGCATATTTACCAAGGTCAAGTAAAACCAAATATAACAAGTTTCCAGAAGTTCAAACAGTAGCATGAAACAGCTAAATGAAGCAACAAAGAAGACATATGCAACCTCACAGAGTACTGTTACTCAAGCTCTCAATAACTCAACACTCAGCTCTCAGCCCTAAATACACACGCTCATTAGGTACCTGCGCTCACTGGGGGTGTACAGACTCCAGAGGGGCTCCTATAGCCCAAGCGCTATAATCTGCATGGATTACTCACGTGCTATATATCATATCAAGGTTGTCACGAATAGCTCACGTGCTACAATATCATATCAGAATTTGCACGGACAACTCACGTGCTAAGGTATAATACCTCATAAACAGGCCCTCAGCCTCACTCAGTCATGAACCTCTCTAGTCTCGCAGCTATCAATAATGAAAGGGAATCAGCCCAAATAAGAATGCTCTAGTGTATCAGCAGGGAAATAATAGAGACTGGGGTAAACATATACAAGAATTACTATGACTGACTATAACAACCATAAGCAGGTACGTAGCCTAAGCATGATTTTTAACATGATAGGCAGTCAAGTTGCTAGCAGACAAGGAATACATATAAGCTTAAAAAGGCTATTATACTTTACAGTCTCACGGGCCGGACCAAGTCACAATCCCTCACGGTGTACACTCACACGCCCATCACCTAGCATGTGCGTCACCTCCAAACAGTCACATCATACCAAACTCTGGGTTTCATACCCTCGTGACCAGATTTAAAACTGTTACTTACCTCAACTGCGTAGAAATCATACTCTGAAATGCCCTTGCCTTTCGAATCGGCCTCCAAATGCCCCGAATCTAGTCACAAACAGTACGAGATCATCAACATTTGCTAAAAGGATCAATTCCACAAGAAAACTACTGAAATCTAGCCCAAAATCCGAAATCGGCTCAAACCCGGCCTCCGGGCCCATATCTCGATATCTGAAAAAAAATCACAAAATCCGAATGCTCATTCACTCACGAGTCTATCCATACCAAATTTATTAAAATCCGACCTCAAATGCCCCTCCAAACCCCAAAGTTCATTTTCCAATCCCCAAGCCCTAAACCTCCAATTTTCACTTCAAAACCTCACTAATTAGGTGTAAAATAAATGGGAAAACACCATTACTAAAGATAATTAGGCTCAAGGAAATTACCTCAGTGATAAACCTCGAATCCCGTTCGAAAATCTCCTCAAAATCCCCTAGTCCGAGTTCTAAAATGTGAAAATGGGGAAAAATGCCGAAGTCCTCTATTTTTACTTTTTTCCGAGCAAAACCGCACCTGCGGTACAAATTCTACATCTGCGGATCCGCATCTACGAACCAAGCTCCTCTTCAGTGGAAAATCATTAAAATTCTGCTTCCACTCATGCTCCTAACCACATCTATGATCATCGCAGTTGCAGGACCCTCACCGCATCTTCGTTCCAAATGCGCACCTGCGACCCTAAACCCGCTTCTGCGACCACCGCAGGTGCGGGAATGCCATCGCACCTGCGTCCTCTGCTCATACCTTCCTTATCCACACATGCGAATCCTCCATCGCTTTTGGGGTCTCGCACCTGCGGTTCCCGCTCCGCAGGTCCGGTCAAACCAGTAGAAACAACTTCAGATACACTTCTCCAATTCCAAACAATCCAATAACCACTCGGAATCACCTCGAGGCCGTCGGGAGCTCAACCAAACATACCAACAGGTCATATAACCCCATACAAACTTAGTCGAACCTTTGAATCACTCAAAACAACATCAAAACACCCAATTACACCTGGATTCAATCCTAAGAACTTATAAACTTGTGAATTTCGCAAACGATGCCGAAGCCTATCAAACCATGCCTGATTGACCTCAAATTTTACATACGCGTAAAAAATGACACCGCGAACCTACTCCAACTTTGAGAAATCCATTCCGACTCTGATATCAAAATTTCCACTGCCAACCAAAATCGCCAAATTTCCAACTTTCTCCAATCAAGCCTACTTCTACTACAAACCTCCAAATCACATTCAGAACGCGCTCCTAAATTTGAAATCACCTAACAAAGCTAACAGAACCATAAAAATTCAAAATTTGAGGTCGTTTACACACAAGTCGACTCCAACTTAAGCTTCCAATAAAGAGACTAAGTGTCTCAATTTCTCTTTGAAACCACTCCAGACCTGAACCAACCAACTCGATACAATATAATACAATTGTAAAGAACAAAAGAAGAAGAAATGGGGGAAACGAGGCTATAACTCTCGAAACGACCGGCCAGGTCGTTATAGACGATATTCATTCCCCACTTCATGAACGACCATGGAGATAGAACTGAATGTAAAGGTTTGGTTGGTTGATGTTTCAATAGTGCGTAGCGTTGACACTTATCATATTTTTTCATGAAAGCTTTGGAATCTTTTTCCATTCGGGGCTAATAATATCCTGCCCTTACCAATATTACTGCTAAGGAATCTGCGCTCGAATGATTTCCACATATCCATTCGTGGAATTCCCTCATAATGTATTTAGCTTCGGACGCTCCCAAGAACCAGGCTAGCGAGCATTGGAAAGATTTCCTGTACAGTTGGCCTCCTTTGAAGCTATATTGGTGCTGCTTTGGCACACATCGGCCAGGAAGCCTTGGATTCTTCGGGAAAATTTCCGTGCTCGAGATAATGAGAGATAATGAATGATCTCATTTCTCCAATCCCAGACCAAATTAGTCGTACTTACCTCATAGTAGTTATCTGCATCTAGAACCGAGTGCATGAGTTGTAATACTGCCCCGGAATCCGATCCTTTCATTTCTGTTGATGAACTGAGGCTAGATAGTGCATCTGCTTCTACATTTTCTTCCCTCGGAATATGAGTGATGTACCACTCCTGGAATCGAGCTAGCAGAGCCTGCACCTTCACTACGTATTGTTGCATGCGCTCCTCTTTGGTTTTGAAGATCCCGTACACCTGATTTACCACCAGTTTGGAATCGCATTTCATTTCTTTGACCTCGAAATCTAGTCCCTGGTCCAGTTTCAGTCCCGCAATCAAAGCTTCATACTCTGCTTCATTGTTAGTTAAAGGGACAGTTCTTATGGCCTACCTTAGGGTTTCTCTCAAAGGTGTGGTTAATGTTATTCCAAATCCAGACCCCTTCACGTTTGAAGCTCCATCTGTAAATAAGGTCCAACCCCTCAATGTTGATTCTGATACCATCACTGCTTCTTTGGTTGCTAGAGGCAGCAATCCTGGACTGAAATCAGCCACAAAGTCGGCCAAAACTTGTGACTTTATCGTAGTCCTAGGTTTATACTCTATGTTGTTCACTTATTTCGACGTCCCATTTGTCCAATCAACTCGAGAGTTCGAGTTTGTGAAGGATATTCCGCAGGGGGAAGGTGGTCACCTTAGCTATGAAGTGACATTGGAAGTAAGGCCTCATCTTCCGAGCGGCGACTACGAGAGCTAAGGCCAGCTTCTCCAAATCTGGGTAGCGAGTTTCTACTCCCGTTAAAATTCTACTAACATAATAAATAGGAGATTGCATACCTTCATCCTCACAGAATAAAATGGTGCTTACCGCTACCTCCGAGACCGCTATGTAGACTAATAGTGTTTCACCTTCCTTCGATTTTGATAGTAACGGAGGACTTGACAAGTACCGTTTCAAATCTCTCAAAGCATGCTGGAATTCTGGGGTCCATTCGAAGTTGTTTTTCTTTTTGAGCAGCGCAAAGAAACGGTGGAATTTCTCTGATGATTGGGAAATAAACCTGCTCAAAGTGGTCAATCTCCCTGTGAGCCTTTGAACTTCTTTCACGCTTGATAGCTGGTTCGGGATGTCTTTGATCTTATCGGTGTTTACCTCAATCCCCTTTTGTGATACCAGAGATCCTAGGAACTTGCTGGAGCTAACCCCAAACACGCTCTTCTCGGGGTTAAGCTTCATGTTATGCTTCCTTAGGATGACAAAAGTTTCTTGCAAATTCATAAGATGATCACATGCGTTCAAAGACTTAACAAGCATATCGTCTATATAAACTTCCATGGTTTTCCTAGCTGTTTTTCAAACATCTTGTAAATGAGCCGTTGATAAGTGGCTCTGGCATTCTTTAGCCCGTAGGGCATCATAATATAGCAATATGTGCCGATATTTGTTATGAACAAAGTCTTTTCCTGATCCTCCAGGTTCATCTTAATTTGGTTGTGCCCGGAATAAGCATCGAGAAAACTCATTAACTCGTGCTCGGCCATTCTATCAATCATTTGATTAATGTTTGTTAGTGGGAACGAGTCTTTTGGGCACGCCTTATTCAAGTCCTTATAATCTATGCACATGCGAAATTTATTTTTTCATCTTAGGAACTACTATTACATTAGCTAGCCAGTCAGGATACTTTACCACTCGGATCGAACCGATATCAAGTAGGCGAGTTACCTCTTCTTTGACGAATTTATTCCTGGCCTCCGCAATAGGGTTTTTCTTTTGCCTTACCAAAGGGATGTAAGGATGCAAGCCTAGCTTGTGTATGGCCACTTCCGTTGGGATACCTGTCATATCCGCATGCAACCGTGCAAAACAATCGGTATTATACTTAAGAAATTCAATAAACCCATACCTGAGCTCGGGATGCAGTCATGTCCCTGAGTGGAATTTCCTCTCCAAGAACTTTTCAAAAAATGCGACTAACTCGAGCTCTTCTGCAGTGGACTTTGTTGCATCCATCTCTTGTGGTACCTAGAAGTATCTTGAGACTTGATAAGATTCCGACGCTTCTCCCTAGTTAACTTACTTGATTCGAGATTCGACGTCGGTCCTTGTAACTTCTATGGCCCATGCTCCTTTCCTTTGCTATTGGATACCGAAATCGCATTCATCTCCCTTGTCGTCGATTTGTCACCTTTTATCCGTTTAAATCCTTCGGGAGTTGTGAATTTCAGCAACTGATGATATCTTGATGGTGGCTCTCATCTCGTACAACCATGGTCTTCTCAGAGAATGTTACAACCCATATCACTATCCACAACTTTAGAAAAAGTCGTCTTCATCACCCTTTCGGCATCCGTGGGCAGCATGATCTCTCCTCGGGTTGTCACGCTTGCGAGGTTGAATCTGGCGAGGAGTTTTGTGGTTGGAATGATTCTTCTAGTAAGTTTGGCTTGCTCCAATACCCTCTATTGTATGATATTGGCCGAACTTCCTGGATCCACCAGAACACATTTGATTTTAAAATCTAGTACATTTAAAGAAATTACCAGTGCGTCATTGTGTGGTAGCAACATTCCTTTTGCGTCCTCCTTCGTGAAAGTGATGTCGTCTTCAGCGACTTTCTCGGAGTCCCTTACTATGGGTTATTTACACATTCATCTTCTTTGCTACCGAGAAGGTAACCCAGTTGATCTCGTTCCCCCTGAAGATCATGTTGGTCATCTAGCGCGAGTGGTCTTCTCTTATTTTTGAGTTCTCCCCGTTATCACGGTAGCGAAAGTAATTGTTCTTGGCCTGGTCACTTAAGAAATCCCTGAGATGGTCATTGTTTAGTAGTGTCGCCACCTCTTCACGCAGATGTCTCGTGGTATTCGCACCACAAATTGGGATCCCTTTGGCTGGGATCGGACCTTATCGACTTTGGGAACCGTGATTCTTTAATGTTCCTTATAGCTGATACCAACTCTACTACACTAACGTTGAAGTTGTATCCTGATAGCATGGGGTAGGAAGGATCCCGTGTACCTGCCGTTTCTTTGTCCTACAATGATTTGTTGTTCCGACCGCAATCAGTTCTTCTGCCAGTAATGAACCTATCTACCGACCGGAAACCTGTGCCGCATCCTTTAGTCAGTTTGTAAGGCAAATATCGGCCCCTCGAAAATAGTCTATTTGTGTAGAAATTGTCTTTTGATTTTTCTTTATTCTTCTCCCGACCTTTTGCCGAAGACGGGAAGCAAATCTGATCATCTTCAATCCTTATCTTAGACTCGTATCTGTTGTGGAAATCCTCCCAAGTCATCGCTTGGAACTCAAGCAAGCTTTCTTTTAATTTCCGGGAAGCATCAGAACTTCTCGGATTTAGATCCTTGGTGAATGCTTCAGCAACCCATTCATCTAGAACAACCGGGAGCAACATCCTCTCCTTTTGGAACTGGGTGACGAATTCCCACAGCAACTCGCACTCTCCTTGTGCAAATATGAATATGTCAGCTTTTCGGGCCTGTAACTTTCTGGACCTGGCATGGGCCTTAATTAAAAGAATCCACGAGCATCTCAATCGAATCTATGAAATGCTCGGGTAACAGCGAATACCACGTCAAGGCACCCCTCGTGAGAGTCTCTCCAAAATTCTTCAGCAAAACAGATTCAATCTCGTAGGGAGCTAAATCTTTTCCCTTCATCGTCGTTGAATAGGTGGTAATATGCTCCCAGGGCTCCGAAGTCCCATCATATTTTGGCACGTCGGGCATTTTTAATCGCTTTTGGATCAATTCTAGTGTCGGGCTTGGTTTTTACGACCATTGAGTATACTTCTTTGAGTCTGGCCCTTTTAGCATCTGTGATGCACCTGGAATTTGGTCCATACGGCCGTTCACTTCCCTCATAAACTGCAGGAGATCGCTTTTGAAAGGATCACTCTTGTTGTTGTGACCGGAACTATTCCCCCCGGCCTCATCAGAGCCCACCTCGCCCCTCGGGGTGTTATTGTCGGCCCTCTGTGTCGTTTGATTTGCGGGAGCGCCAGGAGGAACCGAACCTCGTCCATTTGCATTATTGGATGCACCCGATAATGCTTGCTTTATTTCTGTCATAACCTTATCCGGTCATGTGAGATGGCCTAGAATGACCTCTTGTTGCTCTTGCAGGACCCCTACCGCTTCAACAACATGCTCCTCTTCAGCATCATCGGGAGTCACCTCCCGAACATGCCGCGGGTACCGCATGCCGTAGACCGCGGAGCATCGTTTCCCTGATTGCGGGTGTCGCTGATTAAATCTTTGTGGTGAGGCTGGTCTCCTTGGACCTCAAGATTATGTATATTATTAAAACCATTATCTGTCATTTTCTTTGATTTTTTGCTAAGGACAAATAATCAAAACACGTTAGTAAAAGAGGCAAGGATCAACTTAATTATACGACTGTCTAGGCCCTATGGTAGGTGCCAAACTGTTTACCTATAAAACGGTACAGTTTAATTTGTATGTGATTTCTAGACAAGTGAATAATTCGATCCTGAAATAGTACAAGAATTGAAGAAATATGCAATACTTAGTCTTGAAATAAAAATGAAATAGCAGAAACAATAATTCTGGGAGCGAGGCTTCCAGGCAGAACAGTAATAAAATCAAAAAGTAAGAAGGTAAGATTGTATAAAGCTTTGAATAGATTATAGCGTTAGTTTGTAAGAAAATTCGTCCATTTACAATGATAGCGGAGCTCACTATTAATAGATGCTCCTAGGGAACAAGGTCATAGGATCATGCCCTTCTTTAATGTCAATTATGAAGATCATTGAAGAATGTGTAGCGGTGAGTATAAATGAAAATTCTTAGTGATGAGTGGTGTATTAAACGCTGTAGAATATTTCCCATTAAATTCTAGTAGGTGGCAGAGATTTGTTAAATCTTTACGAGCATCATTCTTTCTGGTAACAAACGGATAAGTTGTCTTCGGTTTTAGCTATCATCTGACATCGGCTCCACTTGTAATCTTATGCAACTACCTAGCATAGCATTTTTTTACCCTATACAGTATCCTTCATATGAAATAATTTGTAGAATTGCATATTCCACACGGAAATTTAAAAAAAAATATAGATAGATATTTACTAGGTGGTTATCCTGACAATCATAAAGTTTTAATTTGAAGATTTTTAACTAGTAGTTGCTAGGGATGGCATACAAGTCATAAGTCAAGACCTTTATATGCTAGTTTGACTGGTTGGACGTGGTATGTCTTGAATTTATTTAAAGAAGATATCATTTTCTTTAGAGCCAACTAAATGAAAAATAGGTTAAAGCAAATTAATATACGCAAGGATCATTTACTTTCACTCTCTTTTTTCAACCATAGATTTGTAACACCTTAATTTTTTCCAGTGACATGTAGAACAAAAATAACAAAAAGCAGAAGATAGAACTCCTGAGTAAATCGTGTTTATTTCCATACAGTCCAAAAATTTTACCTCCAATTTTTAAGCAGCGGTTTATGCAAAAACTTATATTTTAGTAAGTAGTTCAAATTATTTTCTATAAGACGGCGTATCACAAATTTCCGAGCAATGGTGTATCTAGAAACTTAAAAACTTCTATGACATGGGTTCGAGCCGTGAAATCAGTCACTGATACTTGCATCAGGGTAGATTACCTATATCACATTTCTTTGGATGTGACCCTTTCCCGAATTCTGCATGAGCACAAGATTCTTTGTGCACCGGAAAAGGGAAAGAGGTTCTCAAAAAATCAAGTTATAGGTGCCTAGAGGTTCATGTGCCGCTCCAACTCTACCATTAGCCTTGTTTGTGTGCGTGTGTGCGTGAGAGGGAGAGAGAGAGAGGGAGAGGCAAAACCTGTAGTGAAAAGGAGAAGAGTGAGCAATAAAGCCAGCTTTGGATAAGAAATTTTCATGTCTTGAAACTTAGAATTTGCAGTAGGAATGGCATGTATTTAGTTCTTATTCAAACATAGACCTTCAACAAAGCAACATATATAGGGAAGGCGTTATAAATAGAGTTTTATTTAAGGTGAACGTTTATATATTATAGAGAGATTTTAGGGATTTTATTTGGTGGCTAAGTCACTCTTTCCATATGAATAGAGGGGGCCTATTCCATTGTAATTCATCTCAAAATCAATAAGAATTCTCTCTCCCTACTTTTCTCTGCAATATTCTTCTTCTTCTTTTATTGTTTTATAACACGTTATCAGCACGAGACTCTAACCAATTGAGTAGAAGCTTTGGGATTGAGCATAATGATTGTCAATTGTTCCATAAACTACCTTCATGATTAAATTCTGCATTCAAGGTAAGAATTTTACTTTATTTTCTCTTTTAAATTCTTCAAATTCTATAATTTGATTTTAAATACAAGCAAAGACAATAAACTTTGATTATAACTCTAATGGAGTTTGCAAGAAATTATAACCACCCAACGTGGTAAAATTTATATGCCTTGCCGTGATCAAATTCATGTATGATTGTGGGCAAAGAAGTGGAAACTCGTCCCATTGAATTTGCTTCATTCTCATTCTCTTAAGAGAATGCGATAGCAATATGTGATAAATCTGAAAGAAGACAAAATTATTACCGTGAAGGTATCAATGGATGTGGACGTGACAATAGACGAAATTATAATCGTCATCATTATGATAATGAGAATAATAAAGATTATCAAAATAATCCTTCACTCTGTGAGAGTAATATTTGTCATCAATTTGACATGAGATTTTGTAAAGCACATATTGATGATTATGATCCATTCATGATGTGAATGTGACAATATCTGATTTATAAATACATATTCATTCTTAGAAGAATATGAACGTGCTAGTGGTAGTGTATATACCACACTAATTTATAGAAGGAGGTTTGAGATGATATAAGAAAATAATGTCATTATTATGGCATGAATGTCATTGGTCACGTACCTATTGTGCGTCAATATATTTTGGCAATGTAATTACTAAAGGATAACAGTAATGCAAGAAACGGATCTTGCATATAATTTTGACATGACCATAATTTATAGCTTTCTCTTTAAAAGTGATATTCACCATATGGATGTTGATGAATATGTGGTAGTACCAAATTAATTGAGAGCTCTAGAAGAGCCAATTATTACTATTTTGGAGAAATACAATTGATTATCATGTCAATTTATTGTATTGTAGTAAGTCTCAAAGAAACTTATTGGGTTTTTAAAGTATTCGCGAAACCGGTTAGTTATATTGAAACTATAAATAAAGAAAAGATTTTTCTACTACTAAAACTTGTAGCGGGGTAATATGTATGTGAAAAGTTACCCGCTTTATTCTCCAGCTTGTACTACACAAATAAAAGAATACTACAATAAAGTGGATGTTTATTGATATAAACCCATATCATACTAAACTAGGAGTTTATTGATAATTGTACACGTCATGGTGTAAACCTGAACTTTATCAATATTGATAATTTATTCAACTGGCATAATTGATTTAGCCATATCAATTTAAGTATGATGTGCAAAAACAAAAGAGAATTCACATGTGTAAATATTAAAGAACTAAAAGTTCTTTACGAATTCTCTTATGTTGTTTGTTCCCATTAATTAATAGAGCAACTAAAATTGGGATTGAGCCCCATGAATGCTAGAAATATCAAAGATGAATCCGGGCTCATTCACATGCCATGTATACCACATAAGATGCATTTATGAGATTGTTACATGTGCGATAATTATTAACCTGTAATCTGGTATTTGCGATGTAATTTGCTCAATAATTTAATTTAGAGCATAATTTTCAGATTTTCTATTAAAGATAGTTTATCTTGATAAGTTGGTTTACATCACAACTGGTTTAGCAAGATGATTTATTGAGTTCCTCCACTTAATAGTTAAACTACTTCTTATGAGAATAAAGTTATCTATATCAATTTGATATACGTTATATATGAAAGTATATTACATTCTCCCCTCACAAGTGCTTCAGGGTCAGGAACTGAATAATTCCATCGTATTATTATTAATGTGCAGTGTTTATTTTGATTCGCGCCATACCACACAAAGATGCATTTCCAAAGTTGAGGAAGCAAGTTAATTTTTCTAGCATGAGGGGAAGACAAGATAAACAGTTGAGAAAAAGTTACATGCAATAAATTATTATTAATAGATCTCGATCCTCGAATAAATAATATGAACTTGAAGTTCGTAAAAAGAAAACTCGTCTACCATATATTGCAAAACAAACCATACACGTTTGCTGACCCAAAGAAAGTAACTATATTCTCACTGAAAATTCTCATATTAGAATAAGTCCTAGAAAGACAAAGTCTATGGTATGCTTAAAATATATAGACAAATCGGTTTCAAATAGAATTCTTGATAAAGAAGACGAGCAAATGATCAAAATGATCATAATGAGGAGGCAAGTGATCGAGAAGATCACATGACATAACATTTCATAAAATTTCAGGAGAGGTTTAGGTACCTAAACATATGAATAAAGAGACCTCTATGTTATGTCTTTATGAAAAAAAATATTGGAACTGATAAAATTTTTCATCGATGACATCTATCATAGCGCTAAGTAGAGATGATGACCTCAAGTTTGTCGCATACAAACACAAAAATATTAGCCAAATACAAGAGACACAATTCAAATAGAATTGGTTTCATATGAAAGACATGTCGTTTTGAACATGTAGTTCAAACACTTGAAAGTATAAAGTCAATGACGAGTGTAATCATTATTATCCATCTTATATGTCTAGCATGACATAAAACTTGAATAGCATCTAAAGTCTATTTGTATGGCTTATATGACTTAACTTATATGACAATCCCTGAAGGATTTAAATTGCTTAAAGCATATATAATTCTTGGTCTTGAAGTACCACATCCTACATGCAATTTACGCACATATGTATCTTGCTATAACTATAAGCATGATAATGTGATGGCGAAAATTTTTTTCCTCTATGGAGATATTGAAAAGGCTATTCCACAATATTATATGAAGATATATATATATATATATATATATATATATATCTTCATATAATATTGTGGAATAGCCTTTTCAATATCTCCATAGAGGAAAAAAATTTTCGCCATCACATTATCATGCTTATAGTTATAGCAAGATACATATGTGCNATATATATATATATACAAGAATGAAGATTTCAAGGTGCAACATATTCATTCAAGAGATAATAATGTTGATTTGTTCACCAAATTTCTATTAATGTCAACCTTCAAGAATCTAGTGTACAAGATTAGGATGCGAATGCTCAAGGATGTGAATTGATACTTTCATCAGGGGATTTAATGCGCGTTGCACTCTTTTTCCCTTACAAGGTTTTGTCCTACTGGATTTTCCTTGCAAGGTTTTTAACGAGGAAACCAAAAGGCGTATTGTTAGATATGTGTACTCTTTTTCCTTTACTAGAATTTTTTTTTCACTGAGTTTTATTTTAGTTAAGGTTTTAGCGAGGCACATTATCTGTTGGATAGACATTCAAGAGTGTTATAAATAGAGTTTTATTTAAGGTGAATGTCTATATTATAGAGAGATTTTACTAGGTGACTAAGTCACTCTTTCCCTATAAATAAAGGGGTCATATTCCATTTTAATTCATCCCAAAATCAATAAAAATTCTCTCTCTACTTTTCTCTGCAATATTATTCTTCTTCTTTTATTGTTTTATAACAGAAGGGTGATTGTTTCAAATACCATGAGATTAATAAAATCTGTTTACAGTCATATATAGAAAATTGGCTTTTCTAAAGCAATAAATGACAAATGTAACATCTGGGATTTTCTTTGGAAATTCATTTAATTCCCACGGGTAAGATCATATAATATTGTGGGAATAGAATCAACATCATATGGAAGTACAAATCAATAGAAGATTAGAACATAATAATACAAGATACTGAAGTATATATGTTCTAAATTTATTCAAACACCCTCCCTCAATTTCTGCGGGAAGAACGGACTTGGTAAATATATATATATATATATATATATATATATATATATATATATATATATATATATATATATATATATATATATATATATATATATATATATATATATATTGTCAGTCATGCTTTAGGGATGAGACAATGATGAACTGAAAATTTTTCAATCCAATTTTGCTCACGAACTGTAACGATCCGACAGGTCTTTTTGAGCTCTAGCGCGTCGTTCAGCGGTTTGAGGCCGTGAGAAGCTTCGTTTCAGGTATTATGATCTGTGGGCGTAGTTAGAATTGAATTTTGGAAAATTTAGAGCTGCCATGGAAAGAAAATTCTCATTTCAGAAGCCTTAAGTGGGAAGAATCAACTAAGATTGGAATTTTGAGTAAACGACCTTCGAATCAGGATTTGAAGGTTCCAGCAGGTTCGTATGACGATTTCAGACTTGGGTGTATGTCCGAATTGGGCTTTGGATAACCCGTGAGCGTTTCGGCGTATATTATGGAAGTTAGCATTTTAGAAGAATTTCATAGATTTGGGCTTGAAGTGCATTTCAGTGTTGTCGATGTCCGTTTGAGATTCCGAGTCTGAGAACAACTTCTTATGGTGATTCTGGAGTTGGGAGCGCGATCGGAAGTGAATTTGGATGTCCGTAGGTCATTTTGAAGTCATTTGGCTAAAGATAGAAATTTGAAAGTTTTTGAGAAATCCGACTGGAAGTGGAAGTTTTGATATCGAGGTCGGAATGAGATACCGGAAGTTGGAGCAGGTCCGTAATGTTGAATATGACTTGTGCGCAAAATTTGAGGCCAATCAGACGTGATTTGATAGGTTTCAACATAAGATGTAGAGGCTGGAAATTTCTAAGTTCATAAAGTTGGGATATGAGTGCGATTCGTGGTTTCGATGTTGTTTGATGTGATTTGAGGCCTCGAACAAGTCCGCACTATGTTTTGGAACAGGTTGGTATAAACGGACGGGGTCCCGGGGGCCTCGGGTGGATTCCGGGTGGTTAACGGATCAAGTTGAGAGTTGAAGAAGGCTGGAATTGCTGTTATCTGGTGTGATCCGCATCTGCGAGGATTTGGCCGCAGGTGCAGCTTTGGTGCCGCAGGTACGAAAATGGACAGGCTTGGCTGGGATCGCAGGTGCGGACAATAGGGTGCAGGTGCGATTTTGGGCTGGAGTTGAGGAAGTCACAGGTGCGGGATATTGGTCGCACCTGCGGGAGCGCAGGTGCGGAGGTAGAACCGCAGTTGCGGAAATCGACCTGGGCAGAATGTTTTAAAACAAGGATTTTGGTTCATTGTTCTTCATTTCTTCTTGGGCTTAGGCGATTTTGGAAGGCTTCAAAGAGAGGATTCCTTCATGCAATGTCACGGTAAGTAACTCCTTCATGCCTCTAAGTTAAATACAAAATTATATGCATGGATTAGGCATGGAAATTGGTAGGAATTTGGGAAATATTGAAGAAACCTAGAAAATGGAAATTTGAATTTTTAAGCCACTAATTGAGCATGAATATTTGAGTAAATTGTATATTTGAGTTAGTAAAGCTATGGATAGAATATATCTTCGAGAAATTTCAGATTCCGGACACATGGGCCCGAGGGCATTTTGGTCATTTCACTAAGCGGGGTTAGGAATTATATAATTTGGAATTTTGTTGCAAATATTAGAGTATATTTTCATCGGGTTGTCGTTGTTTGGATAGTTGGGGCGTTGTGTGTTCATTTGGAGTCATTGGAAGGGCTTGAAGGCCGGTTATAGAATTTCGGAGAGAGGTAAGTCTCCTTTCTAACTTTGTGAGGGGTAATTGTCCCCCTAGTGAATTAATTAAGTATATGATATTATCTTCGGCGGCTACGTACACACGTGGTGACGGGAGTCCGTGCGTAGCTACTATTATGCCTTGTCCGGGTAGTCTAGGACCCACTAGCATGCCTTGTGTGTTGTACTTGGTGACCCTGCCTGTAATATTAAACTGCTAATATAATCAAAATCGTAATTAAATATCTAGGGAAGAATAGAGTCCATTTTACTAATTATCTAGAAAGAGAATTGATTCCTCTATGGATAATTGTGTACATGGTAGGGTTGTATTATTGAATATAATTAAACTTGACAAATGACTTTCAAAACAAAGATTTAAAAACTATATTTCATGTCCCTTTAAGAAGGATTTTTACCACTTTCCTGAGAAAAAATGTTTCTTGATAAAATAAGGATTTATTATGTGAATATGTGTACATATGAGCACCTGAGTCGTAGGTATGATTCGCGAGTATGCTAGCCTTATTATTTGTATGTATAACCGCGTTGCATGATCGATTTGTGAGTGGGGAAGATAGATGCATCTATGATTCGAGCCGTTCGACCCTTCGGCAGTGCACAATTTATTATTGTTGGTCCGCACCGTTCAACCCTCGGCATTTCTTGCGCATGATATTTAATGCGTAGTTGCTATAATTTTTTTCTGATTACTGGCCTGGGATTTTAAGTTGTCAATTGAAATGACAGATATTTAAAGTTATTAAAAAGATTTTGGAAGAAGTTGTTCCTTCCCGTCGAATTATTGTTATTTGATTAAATCACCCATGTTGATTAATTGTTATTAATATGACGAATATATAAAGTGTTAAACGTGAACGGAGTTGATAATACTTATTCCTGAGTTTTCATAAATATTCTATGATAATCATGCTTAGTTTCATACTTAAATATTCTAAATTGACCTTTAGTAAGTGTCTAATTTGACCTCTCGTCACTACCTCTCTGAGGTTAGGCGGGCGACTTACTGAGTACACGTTATTTTTGTACTCATGCTACACTTGCTGTGCATTTTATTGCACAAGTACTTTCATAGTAATGATGAGGATTCGGAGACATAGGCGAGCTGCATCATCCGGAGGCGTTCCGCAGCTGATAGAGTCTCCCTCGTACTGCATTTATTTTCATTTTAAATTTCCTTGTCCAGTTTGTATTTCGGACAGGCTTTGTAATGATTGTATAAATTCTTAGAAGTTGCTCATGTACTTGTGACACCGGGTTCTGGGATGTGTTGGGATATATTTTCTAAAAGTGTAGTATTCAAGCCATTGTTTTTAATTGACAGATATTTATCTGGTTAATATGAAATAAAGTGAACGGAAATATTTTCATAAATGTTAAAAATCGGAAAGGTATTTCAATAAATTAACGATTTGGCTTGCCTAACATTGATGTCCGGTGCCATCACGACCTTATGGATTTTGGATCGTGACAATATGGTATCAGAGCACTAGGTTCCTTTAGGTCTCACGAGTCATGAGCAAGTCTAGTAGAGTCTTGCGGATCGGTACAGAGACGTCTGTACTTATCTTCGAGAGGCTAAATGGCTGTTAGGAGTACTTCCCTTCTTGATTCCTCATCGTGCGATTTGATTCCTTTGAGGCTTATGCCTATGTTCATCCTACTCAATCTTACGCGTCACAAAGTGCTTGCTATGAATCAGGAATTTGAGGAGTTGAAATGGTGCTACAGATGTAATTCGAGATGTTTCTTTATGTAATGGGTGGGGGCTGTTGTTATGGCCCTGCAAGAGAATAATATGTCTTTTCAGCTCAGTAGTTGTGTTGTCTGGTAGCCGTAAGCCTGTGCTCAGGTAGTGAGGATGCTTGCGGTTGGTTGTCGCGATATGTCGTTATGATGATAGAATGCTTGCCCATATGTTGGGGGTGATGAATAGTTTGAAGGGAGGTATTCTCAGAGTTTGATTTCGAGATTTAGGTGTTTTGTTCCGGCAGGGGAAAGACATTTGGATTCTGAATGGTCCGGTTGGGGTTGATAAAGTAGTAAGACTTGGTGTCTTCAAGTGAGGTGGGATATGCACCTGTGACGTGTAGTCGTCGTCATTGATCAAATGGGATGTGTTAAGTTTTGGCAGTGCTATGGTTTCTTCGGTTGCGTGGGGTCAGAGTATTGAGAAGAAGTATTGAAGAATGCGGTTGGAAGAGATCGTGAGGTGCGGTGGTTCAGTACCAGATAAGTGTTGATAATGAAGACAACTAGAGCAAGATGATCTTCGGAGAGCTTGAAGTCGTGGTGATCTGCTGGTTTGAGAGCTACAGAGAATGATCCTGGAGTGAGGCTAGGCGGTGGTTCCATTTCTAGGAGGCCAGGCGTAAGAAGCGGAAGTCGAGCAGTCGCAAAGTGGGGGAGCGGCAGCACAAATTGGAATTTGAAGATACTGTCGCGCATTTAATGGATGTCCATGAGGAGCGGACGAACTAGTAAGTTTGTAAATGAAGCAGGGCGTATGATGGGGTATTGAAGTCGCAGAGAGCGTGCATTTCAGCGTCGTTGGAAGGTGTCCGCGGGTGATTTCCACAGGTGGGTTATCTTCTGTGAATAGGTTAGCGATGGCGGCGTTGGCAGGTCTCGGTGGGGGGTTCTAGTGGCTAGTCGATGGGAGGTAGAATGTTTGAATGATGCTAGAGAATTTGAGTATTTAGGGAGTGCTAGCAAGAATATTTGGAAGAATTGGACGGATTGAGCAAGGTCATGTTATCAAAGGAGAAAGGATCTCGGCAGGGTCTAGAGTGGTGGAAGGAGTAGCTTCAGGCTAAGTATGGGAGTCCCACCATCTGCAGTTGGGTTGTAGGGTTGTCTTCTCATAGAGTTGCGGATTGTCGGCATATTGGCAAGTTATTTCAGCTAACGGAAAGGAGTAAAATGGTGATTGTGCGTGGGATTTGAGGAACGTATGAAAGAGTCGGCCCTGTCGGATTAGGGTTAGGCTTTGGAAGATTCAGGATTTATGCTTAAGGCATGGGTGAGTTGTAAGGATAGTGACTCAGTCACGTGTTTCATTGAAAAGGGTGTTCCTATGCAAGGAGAGCCTTGGAGTTGATTGTATTCGGGGCCAGTCAGAGTGGGTGACTCTCAATAGCGGTCCCACTAAGTTCAAAAGTTAAGAATGCGACGTTTAAGGGTTTCAGGCAGCAGTATGATCGAGAATCTAGCTTTCGCAGAGTAATTTTTGAGAAGAAGGAAGATGGTTGGAATATTCTATGATATGTTTCAGCATGCAGGATAGTATTGGAGGAGTGAGAGAAATAAACCCCAGATTGTAGAAGGATTATCAAGAGGGTACGAGACGGGTTGCGGGATTTAGGCAGCATAGTCTCGTGAATCAAGGTCACTCGGGGTGAGTGAGGGTTGAGTTTGCTATGAGTTGAAGGAAGTTTCTATTATTCCTGAGGAAAATTGAAGATGATTAAAAGCAAATAGATTGATTAGCCATGGTTGAAATGGCAGATTTTCGGCAGTGATCAGTTCTTTTGATGTGATTAAGTTATGCATATGGTTTGTGCCGGTTTGTGCGAGGCTTGTCGGCCGTCGTAACGGATTTCATGTGGGAGCATTGGGTGTTATGGCCTGTTAGGTGCAGGCGGATCCCGGAAGGGTTATGGTGGTATAGACTACTACATAAGGATTTGCATGTTGGGTGATTGTGGGAATTCACTCGTGTGTTGAGATGGTACTCTTGAATGGAGTTAAGTAGAAGGTTTCTATATGATAAAGTGTTCACCCTATTGGTGGTTCAGAAATTATGATGGAATTCTTGCGCTACCTCATATTGGCAGGTTAGGTCCGGTAAGCAGTATGTAACTGGGAGTAAGAATCGAGATTGTGGCTCGGTGATGATAAGGATGTCATGAGCTCGGAAGAGCAAGAAAAGGTGATTTGAAAGTTCAGAATAAGCTGGCGTTATCTTCAGTGTCACCTGAGATTGATATTCGGTGGAAGAGGCTTTGTACCTTGGTTATGGGTTCTTGATTTGTCTTACAACATAGTATGGCCAGTGGTGGATGTGCAGACTTGCTACCGTGTGTGAAAGGTCGTGGAAGCGTGACCGCGAAAGGACTGTATAAAGTGTGACATGTAGTCACTTGATGGATTGAAGATTTGGACTGAGTATACAGAAGTGCAATATTGTTTATTAGAGAATCTATGCCTGGAGGGCGTTCGGTTTAGCTGATTATGGATTGTGGGGTGTTTGTTCCGGCTATGATGGTTGTTCTTGCGTATTATGAGAGAAAGTGGGTTAATATGGACCCAGGTAAAATCTATTAGCTTAGTCTGGTGCAAGCAAGGTGGCTCGATGTTTGTGGATGGATTTAAATATGATTATGGGCTCCGTATGAGCCAGGCATGTTCATTTCAGTAGCGTTTTTCATGAAAAGGTATTAGAGCAACGAATGTCATTCCATCTTCGTCAAATTCATGTGTTATTATGATTGTACCGTGTGAGTTGTGAAACGACTTGATAATTTCCTATGTGTTGAGGTCCCGCATAGTGGGGATGTAATGTGATCAGGATAGCTCTTGAGATCCAGAGTGTATATATATATCGCACCTCAGTTGTGCTTGAGTTTTGTAGCATGCGGCTTTATCAGTCTCCCCAGGATGGCATTATGAACTTAGCGTGCTTATGATCGATATTCAGTAATTTGTGTAATAGTGAGCGATCCAACTCTGTATATATATATATATCTTCTTATGTAAATTTTATGTGTGGGTCGGGTGGCACGTCGCCACGGGTATGTTATTCGGATCGGGTTGCGCGCTGCAACAGTGTGATGATGAGAAGGATTAATATGTATTTATTTTTCTTATGTTTTATTTCCTAATTTCTGAGAAAAGTTCATATTAGTTGCGTGAGTTGAATAGTCCCTTCCTGAGTCATTTCTTATTTATCATGTTCGAGTTATGGCCCATTGGCGCAATGTGATATCATGTTAGGATGTGGTCATGATTGGGGTGATTTGTTGTCCGGGCAATTCATACTGGGTGAGACGAGATTTTCGGATCAGGGATCAGTGCGATAAGGTTATGTGAAGTGTATATTAAAGAACAAATACCATTATTCAGGTTCATAATGAAGTGATGATTCTAGTCAAGATGAGGTTTTCAAGTATTTGTTAACTTTGCAGTTGGGTATGAATTTCTGCACATTTCCTCCGTTGTGGTGGTATCGTCAGCATTATAGCAGGATGTATGTATATATATATCATGAGGTGCATTGGGAGCATCAGATTCGTGGAATCTTGGCTATTAAGGTTCAAGGAATGTCATTGTGGTTAGATGATGAATCTTGCGGTGCATGGCGCTATTCAGCAAAGGCATGTAGTCATGTTCTGGTATGTCATGTGGTAGTTGATACAGTGTTTATATATTGGAACTAGGCCTGGCAGAGAAAGTTTCAGGTATTGGAACTAGGTTCTGAGCTTATTATATGGATAAAAGAAGAAATCTTTAGATTTGATCAAGCTAATGTACTCAACTGGGTTGTGGTAGCACGGGCAGGTGCTCGAGGTGTTAAGCAGTGATTTCAGGTAACTCCAGAGCAGTTCTTAGCACGTTCGAGGACGAAATTCGGTTTAAGTGGGGGAGAATGTAACGACCCGACCGGTCGTTTTGTGCTCTAGCACGTCGTTCAACGGTTTGAGGCCGTGAGAAACTTCGTTCAGGTATTATGACCCGTGGGCGTGGTCGGAATTGAATTTCGGAAAGTTTAGAGCTGATTTGAAAAGAAAATTCTCATTTCAGAAAGCTTAAGTGGGAAGAATCAACTAAGATTGAAATTTCGAGTAAACGACCTCCGAATCAGGATTTGAAGGTTCCAGCATGTTTGTATGATGATTTCAAATCTGGGTGTATGTCCGGATCGGGTTTTGGATAATCTGGGAGCGTTTCGGCGTATATTATGGAAGTTAGAATTTTAGAAGAATTTCATAGATTTGGGCTTGAAGTGCATTTAAGTATTGTCGATGTCCGTTTAGGATTTCGAGTCTGGGAACAGCTTCGTATGGTGATTCTGGAGTTGGGAGCGCGATCGGAAGTGAATTTGGATGTCCATAGGTCATTTTGAAGTCATTTGGCTAAATATAGAAATTTGAAGGTTTTTGAGAAATCAGACCGGAAGTGGAAGTTTTGATATCGAGGTTGGAATGCGATTCCGGAAGTTGGAGAAGGTCTGTAATGTTGAATATGACTTGTGCGTAAAATTTGAGGTCAATTGGGAGTGATTTGATAGGTTTCGGCATTGGATTTAAAGGTTGGAAATTTCTAAGTTCATAAAGTTGGGATTTGAGTGTGATTCGTGGTTTCGATGTTGTTTGATGTGATTTGAGGCCTCGAGCAAGTCCGCACTATGTTTTGGAACGTGTTGGTATAATTGGATGGGGCCTCGGGTGGATTCTAGGGGGTTAACGGATCAAGTTGAGAGTTGAAGAAGACTGTAATTACTGTCATCTGGTGTAATCCGCACCTGCGAGGATTTGGCCGCAAGTGCGGAGCTGCAGGTGTGGCTTTGGCGCCACAAGTACGAGAATGGACAGGCTTGGCTGGGATCGCAGGTGCGAAGGAATTTCCGCACCTGCGAAGCCTCAGGTGCAGACAATGGGGCGCAGGTGCGATTTTGGGCTGGAGTTGAGGAAGCCGCAGGTGCGGGATATTGGTCGCATCTGCGGGAGCGCAGGTGCGGAGTTAGGACCGCATGTGCGAAAATCGATCTGGGGAGAATGTTTTAAAACAAGGATTTTAGTTCATTTTTCTTCATTTCTTCTTGGGCTTAGGCGATTTTTGGAGGCTTCAAAGAGAGGATTCCTTCATGCAATGTCAAGGTAAATAACTCCTTCATGCCTCTAACTTAAATACAAGATTATAAGCATGGATTAGGCATGAAAATTGGTAGGAATTTGGGAAATATTGAAGAAACCAAGAAAATGGAAATTTGGATTTTTAAGCCATGAATTGAGCATGAATATTTGAGTAAATTTTATTTGAGTTAGTAAGGCTATGGGTAGAATATATCTTCGAGAAATTTCGGATTCCGGGTGCGTGGGCCGAGGACATTTTGGTCATTTCACTAAGCGGGGTTGGGAATTATATAATTTGGAATTTGTTGCAAATATTAGAGTTTATTTTCATTGGATTGTCGTTGTTTGGATAGTTGGGGCGTTGTGCGTCCGTTTGGAATCATGGGAAGGGCTTGGAGGTCGGTTATGAAATTTCGGAGCGAGCTAAGTCTCCTTTCTAACTTTGTGAGGGGAAATTGTCCCCCTAGGTGAATTAATTAAGTATATGCTATTATCTTCGGGGGCTACGTACGCACGAGGTGACGGGAGTCCGTGTGTAGCTACTATTATGCCTTGTCCGGGTAGTCTAAGACCCACTAGCATGCCTTGTGTGTTGTACTTGGTGACCCTGCATGTAATATTAAACTGCTAATATAATCAAAATCGTAATTAAATAACTAAGGTAGAATAGAGTCCATTTTCCTAATCATCTAGAAAGAGAATTGATTCCTTTGTGGATAATTGTGTACCTAGTAGGGTTGTATTATGGAATATCATTAAACTTTACAAATGAGTTTCATAACAAAGATTTAAAAATTATATTCCATGTCCCTTTAAGAAGGATTTTTACCACTTTCCTGAGAAAAACTGTTTCTTGATAAAATAAGGATTTATTATGTGGATATGTGTACATATGAGCACCTGAGTCGCAGGTATGATTCGCGAGCAGGCTAGCCTTATTATTTGTATGTATAACCGCATCGCTTGATCGATTCGCGAACGGGGCAGATAGATGCATCTATGGTTCGAACCGTTCGCCCCATCGGCAGTGCATATTTTTTTATTGTTGGTTTGTGCCGTTCGAGCATCGGCATTGCTTGCACATAATATTTACTGCGTAGTTGCTATAATTTTTGCCTGATTACTGGCCTGTGATTTTAAGTTGTCAATTGAAATGACAGAGATTTAAAGTTATCAAAAAGATTTTGGAAGAATTTGTTCCTTCCCGTCGAATTATTTTTATTTGATTAAATCACCCATGTTGATTAATTGTTATTAATATGACGAAGATATAAAGTGTTAAACGTGAACGGAGTTGAAAATACTTATTCCTGAGTTTTAATAAATTATCTATGATAATCATGCTTAGTGTCATACTTAAATATTCTAAATTGACCTTTAGTAAGTGTCTAATTTGACCTCTCGTCACTACCTCTCTGAGGTTAGGCGGGCGACTTACTGAGTACACGTTATTTTTGTACTCATGCTACACTTGATGTGCATTTTATTGCACAGGTACTTTCATAGCAATGTGGAGGATTCAGAGACTTAAGCGAGCTGCATCATCCAGAGGCGATCCACAGCTGACAGAGTCTCCCTCGTACTGCACTTATTTTCATTTTAAATTTTCTTGTCCAGTTTGTATTTCGGACAAGCTTTGTAATGATTGTATAAATTCTTAGAAGTTGCTCATGTACTTGTGACACCGGGTTCTGGGATGTGTTGGGATATATTTTCTAAAAATTTAGTATTCAAGCCATTGTTTTTAATTGACAGATATTTATTTGGTTAATATGCAATAAAGTGAAAGGAAATATTTTCATAAATGTTAAAAACTGGAAAGTTATTTCAATAAATTAATGATTTGGCTTGCTTCACATTGATGTCGGGCGCCAGCACGACCTTATAGATTTTGGGTCGTGACACAAGCAAAGTGATAATCGATTGAAACATACTTTGTTATAATGCAATAGTAGATTGTGAGCAAAGGTAATGCACCAAACTTGTCACAATAAGCTACATGCATATTCCAGAAAATGTGCAAATCGCATGATAGTTTTGTCACGACCCAAAATCCATTAAAGATTGTGATGGAGCCTAATACTATAGTCAGAAAAGCCAACAATTAAATAATTAACTTAATTACTCATTTTAGTATTTTCGAAATCATAATTTCCTTCAATTAAATAGTAAGAAACAAAATTTACCGGTAAATATGTGCGTAGGTTCTTCTCCCTCTCTCTCCCTTTTTAGATTTCTTACCTTTGGTTCTGTTTTAACTGTGAATCTAAATTCGTGCAAATATAAATACATTCTTCTATTATATTTCTTCTTCGTCTTCTTGTATCTTGACGTCTTGCAACTTTGACTCTATAAAAAAAAAAAGGCCCCTTTCTAAAAGTTTTTCTATTTTCTTAACCTAAATAAAAACAAAATAGAGAGAGAGCGGGACTGGATGAGGATTGTAAGGTCTAATAGGCAATTTTGGAGTAAATTTGAGATTTTCCATATTGGTTATGAGACGATATTTTCTTGGCAAAGCGTGTGAAGATTTTATCAATATTTTCTTGAGAAAGCATGGGGACAAGTGGCCTTTCTATGTCACTTTCTGAAGAAATAGAGTTCTCACAATTTGTTGCTTGTAGCTGATTATTCTGCCTCTTAATTTTTTGGGGTAGGTTGGTGGTATTAGATCTCATTCTCTGTTAACTAAATTAAAGATCTCTATTTTGATTTCTAAAGTAAATTGGGATATTTTTGTATTGGAAGTTGGTGTCCGCTTAAATTGAAATGGCTTACTAGAGAAGGTTGATGCTAATTGAAATTGTTGTTGGTTCATTGCGAGCTATAACAGATCCTTCATTGGATGTGCATATGGTGTTTCCAATTACTCACGTCGTAAAATAATACAAATTATACACGTATGAGAATGTTTTCTTAATGTTCAATTATATTGACCATTGCTGATGATTGCCGAAAGTGAGTAGATAGTACCTGATTTTAAGAAGCAGATGCTGATATAATCAGTGTTTGCCGCAAGTAATCTTCCACCATTAAATTACATTGTAGAATAAATTAGGAAATGCCTTGGTTTTTTTGAAGCTCCCTTTATTACAGTTGGTGTTGATTTCTGTTCTCTTTTTAAAATATGAACTTGAAATCTAGAAAATGGAGCAATATTTAATTATAGATTTTTCTGATAGGAAAGAAATTATTGTAAAATTTTAAAATATTGTATCTACATTCCATGAAACAATAGGCAATATGCATAATCAACTAAAGATAAGATAATTTCTTTATTTTTTATTTTATTTTTTTTAATAGTCTAAATTAAAGAGTTCAAAACATTGTCTGGCAAATCAGCTTCCCAAGTGACCGAATTGCTGAAGTTGCAAACTATTGTATGTTCAACCTTGCTTTTGTTCTTTAAGTTGGGTGCTTTACTAAATTTTGTGTTTCACCTTTGTATTTGTACTCAGAGCTGCTACCCTTTATCAGAATGGTTATAGAAAAGTTGTTAGGCCAGGAGGAGTGCCTATTCCTGTTGCTATAGAGTAGAACCTAATCAAAATACTAATAAGGTACTAGATAGTTTTTGTTAGCTTTTTGGATCAAGTGCTAAAACAAACTTCTATGTTTTGAAATGGTTTAATATCATAAAATACCTTCTAATCAAATGACTATATCAATACAATATGAGCTGCATATGTCTTATTATCTACTCTGATCTCACGTTTGCCTATGACCTTTTTGCTTTACATATTTAAATACCAGGACAAAACATATCACGACTAATGTTATTCGTCATGGTTTCAGGTCTTAAACCAAAGAGAAAATACTAGTAGATTTAACTTTCCTACGCAAAATCATTATTAAAGAGAAGTACTTAACAAAGAAAATTCACGGTAAAGCATCTTGGGAAGTTACCGGTATATGCTATTTTTTTTTTACTATCAAAATCAGTTAATAAAGTTATTTTCAAGTTTTTTAATGCACGATAAAATTTCGCTTAAATATCTCGCTTACTCTGTTGTTAATCACTAGATAAAGGTTCCATTGCTGACAAGATAGCATGGTGTGAGTTTATAGGTTGAGATAAGAATTATTTGTTTTGTATTCTGATGAAGGATATACTAATTGTTGGGAGGTACATCAATTAACTATAATACTAAGAAGGGAAATGTGATCACTGTTCCTCCTACTAGATATAACTGAATATGTTTCTGGATCTTTTGGCTGCACGCACAATTTTGCGTTCAAAACTTAATATTACTCATTCCACTAGGCTTAGAGTAAAAATTGAGTGGATGTCATGTATTTCTTGAAAGACATTCACTTGCCATAGTTCTATGTGGTTGTAGTTGACCTTTTCTTTTTATATGCTTTCCTTTAGTACTTGACTTAGGATTAACCCTTTTTTTTATGCATGCATATATTACTCTTATTCTTTATTTTTTTATTAGCAAGGAGATAGTACTTCAACAATGGGGAAGTGATGAAGTTGCTCAAGGAGTAACTTGAAGACACTGGAGTAATTTGAAGATATTGGAATAGTTTGAAGATGGGTCCTTTGCATTTTTTTTTCTTAAAATAGCAAAGGATAATGTTATTCAACAAGTAGGAGTTCGAAAACATTTGATTTTCTTTCTTTTTTTTCAATGTGTATGTGCAATTACAATGTATTATGGAGCATTATATACTTTGATGCAGACTATTTAGGAATGAAAAGTTTTTATACAATTTTATTCAAGAGTATCTGTGGTGTTCATTATAATATTAATGCTATTGGGAAATTAGTAGGAATACAGTTGGTTATTGCATTATTTTAAAAAAAAAAAAAAAAAAAAAGAGGCTTCAGTGGCAACCCTAGCTGTCACAAAAAGAAAATCCTTCTGTGTCAACAAGAATATCGCCACTGAATGTCATTTCTAGCGACTATGGTCGCCAGTATATGTCACTATTTAGTAGAAACCCACCTAAATTCAATTTTGTGAAATATGTTTTTGAGGCGACCTTAATCACTACAAAATGTGCAGTATTTATGGCGACTCCCAAGAGTCGTCACAATAAATATTCAGTAACGGTAGTACTTGGAGCGAACCAATAGTCGCTGCTAAAAACATGTAGTGACGACTTTTTTACCATTTGTGGCGACTTTAGTTGCCACAAAAAGGCCGATTTCCTGTAGTGTACAGAGTAAATGACAATGTTTTTACAAATTTAATATTGAACAACCCAAAAGCACCCCCAAAACCCAGTGTCACGAGTGTATGAGCATCAACTAGGAAATACAGTAAAATTACTACATCTGTCTGAGATACAATTGTTGGGCTTTTAAGCTTGGTGTAGCTTAATTTTAAGCTTGGTGTAGCTTAAAAAGGGTGAATGGAAAATGGAGGAAAAATAAAATATTTGAGTTTCCCTCCTTGGCAAAGGGACATTGTCCCATATTGGAGGAAAAAAAGACTTTTGATGGGTTATATACAACTGATCTTCTTCTAACTCTTAAAGAGTTAAGAAGAAGGCAAGCCTCGCGCTGTCGTCGTCGCTCCCTAGGCTCGGCTTCGGCTTCGACTTCAGATTCACTCGCGGATTCGGATTTGGATTTGGATTTGGTCAAAGATTGATTGATTAATCTTTTTGGATAAAATTCTTTTTCATTATTTAATTAATTAACAAAAATTTAATCTGGAATAACCCATGACCCGTGACACGGTCTGGTCTGTTTTCTTTCCCGAATTATTTTAAATCCATTTTCTATTTTCCGCAATATTCTCACCTGTTTCAACAGCTATGGCTGTTCTGAAAAGTTGCAAACCTTTTCAGAAACAATACCAAATGGTCTATATGCCTTGAATCCTAGAATTTTTACTTACTAAATTTTTTGATTATCTTCTTTTTCTTCTGCACAATATTTTCCAGTGTGTTTTATGACTTGAGTGGTTTGAATTTCACCGAAGTTTTTGGTACCAATACGTTGGTGAGTTAAAAAGTTCTATCTTGGGAGGATAATATTCCAACACCTCGGGTACTTGAGGGGAATAATTTCCTTAAGGACACATAGTGCATTCGGTGGGCTCGATTTATTCCTATACTGTTTTCTAGAATTTATTTTGTTAAACTGGTTCTACTAACTTTCTGTTTCTGTTTGTATTTCAAAAAGTTTAATAGTTTTATTGTTTATTACAGCAATTCAGTTTGGATAACAACAATTAGACATGAGTATGTAAATAACTCGGATGGAGACTCTATGCGTGCTGCGGACTCGTAACGTGAAATTTAGCTCACCTAAGTCCCTGCAATAAACACACCTATGCGCCCACAAGGCCACTAGACATATATGCACCTGCACAAAAAAAATGTGCAGCAAGTGTAGTATGAGTACGTAAATCAACGCGTAACCAGTAAGTATCCAGTCTAACCTCGAAGAAGTAATGACAAGAGGTCGACTCCGACACTCACTATGGGCTAACAATGACATCAATATAGTTTGGATAACAATATTAAGGAAATTATTTTTATTATATTCGGTATTCTGTTTGTGGGGATTAAAACCTGTGTGGTTTTTCACTCCTTCTGAATTTTACTATTTTGATTTGAAGATATAAAAATTTTATCAGAGTATTGAAATTCAGAAAATGATTTGAAGAACATAAGAACTTCATCGTTTTCTGTAAAATAATATATAAAAACTTTGGTTTTTATTATCATACGTATTGTTTATTGTTAATTACAATATTGTTTGTTGTTCTGGTTTTGCCATTAATTGAACTCTTCTAGTGTTGACAATGAGAAATTGCAATTGATAACGAAAATTCTTTTGCGACTACGACAATAGCCTGTTCAAGTAGGACTGTTGTTCCACTGGCAGAGAAACCAGGGAAATGTTATTTGGAACCAACTTCAAAGGATGGCAGGAAAGGGTGTTCTTCTGGCTTACCACACTTGGTATGCAGAAATTCACTAGTGAAGAACCTCCAGTTCCTGCTGCAGACATGTCGAACAACGAGAAATTCATGATTGTTGAGGCGTGGAAACAGACAGATTTTCTTTGCAAAGGCTATATCTTAAGCGCTTTAGAGGATGACTTGTACAATGTATACAGTGCGATAAATACTTCGAAAGAATTATGGGACACACTTTAGAAGAAGTATAAGACTGAAGATGCATGCTTGAAGAAGTTCGTGGTTGTCAAGTTTCTAGACTATAAAATGATAGACAACAAAACTGTTGGAACCCAAGTTCAGGAGTTTCAACTATTTTTCACGACCTTATTGCTGAAGGTGTGGTCGTGAATGAAGCATCTCAAGTGGCTGCAATGATTGAAAAATTGCCTCCTTCGTGGAGAGATTTCAAGAACTATCTTAATCAGAATCACAAAGAAATGAAGTTGGAATATCTTGTGATTCGTCTCAAGATTGATAAAGACAATAAAACATCCAAGAATAAGTCTCGTGAAAATTCAACGATCATGGGAGCTAATATCATTGAAGAGACTGCTCCAAAAAGTAAGAAGAGGAAGAGGTCTTCTGGACAGACTAAGGAGCAGAACAAAGAGAAATTCAAGGGGGCAACTGCTACAATTGTGGAATAGTTGGTCACAAAGCCCCTGATTGTCGTCTCCCCAAAAAGGATAAGAAGAAGAGACAGGCCAATATAGTGTAGAAGAATGATGACATTGATGATCTTTGTGCAATGCTTTCGGAATGCAACCTAGTTAGAAATTCGAAGGAGTGGTGGATTGACTCTGGAGCCACTCGACATGTTTGTGTTTTCAAAGAAGCATTTGCGACTTACTCTACTGCTGGTCCCGAAGAAGATCTTTCCATGAGATAAACCAAGATTGAAGGTTATGGGAAGATATTCCTGAAGATGACTTCCGGCAAGGTGTTAACGCTCAACAACGTTCTTCACGTTCCTACTACTAGGAAGAATTTAGTTTTTACTTCTTTACTTGTGAAGAATGGATTCAAATGTGTATTTGTTTCTGATAAAGTTGTTGTAAGCAAGAATAAAATGTATGTTGGAAAGGGCTACCTCACTGAGGGCCTTTTCAAACTCAATGTAATGGTTGTTGACATAATTAATAAAATTTCAGCTTCTTCTTATTTATTGGAGTCAAATTATTTATGGCATATTTGTTTAGGACATGTCAATTATAAAATCTTGCGGTATTTAATTAATTTAGAAGTACTGCCTAAATTCGAGTGTAATAAATCAGAATGTCAAATATGTATTGATTCTATGTTTGTAAAACATCCTTATAAGTACGTTGAAAGGAATTCAAATCGTTTAGACATAATTCATACTAACATTTGTGATATGAAGTCGACACCCTCTCGAGGTGGAAAAAAGTATTTTATCACTTTTATTGACGATTGCACTCGATATTGTTATGTTTATTTGCTTAATAGTAAGAATGAAGCAATTGAAGCATTTAAGCAATACAAGAATGAAGTGGAGAATCAGTTGAATAAAAAGAACAAAATGATTAGAAGTGATAGCGGTGGAGAATATGAATCTCCGTTTGCAGAAATATGTTCTGAATATGGAATAATCCATCAAACTACTGCACCTTACACACCCCAATCCAATGGAATTGCGGAAAGAAAAAATCGGACATTAAAGGAAATGATGAATTCTTTATTAATAAGTTTCGGATTACCGCAGAGCTTGTGGAGGGAAGCTATCCTTATAGCTAACCGAATACTTAACAGAGCACCCCCACAGCAAAACACAATATATTCCATATGAAAAATGGAAAGGAAGAAAAACCAACTGAATATTTCAAAGTGTGGGGATGTCTAGCAAAGGTACAAGCTCCTTTACCTAGAAGAGTTAAAATTGGACCAAAAACTATAGATTGCGTTTTCATTGGATATGCTACAAACAGTAAAGCATGTCGGTTTTTGGTTCATAAATCCGATAATCCCGAAATTCATGTTAATACAGTAATAGAATCAGATAATGCTGAATTCTTTCAAAGTATCTATCCGTATAAAACTAAATATGAGTCGTTAAGTGAAAGACCTAAACGACTTCGGGAAGAACCAAAGGAAAATACTCCAAATGTAGAAGATCCAAGGCCTAGCAAACGTCAAAGAACATCTAGTTCCTTTGGACCAGATTTTGTGACATTCTTGATTGAAAACGAGCCTCAAACTTTTAAAGCAGCTATGTCATCTTTTGATTCAGTGTTTTGGAAAGAGGCATTCAATAGTGAGATTCAATTAATTTTGGATAACCATACATGGTAATTGGTTGATCTCCCTCCGGGAAATAAGTCTTTAGGTTCGAAATGGATCTTTAAACGAAAAATGAAAGCTAATGGCACTATTGACAAATATAAGGAAAGATTTGTTGTCAAAGGTTATATACAAAAGGAAGGCCTAGATTACTTTGACACTTACTCGCCAGTAACGAGGATAACATCTATTTGGGTGTTAGTGGCACTAGAGGTCGTGTATGGTCTTGAAATCCATCAAATGGATGTTAAAACAACTTTCTTAAATGGAGAATTGGAGGAAGAGATTTACATGGAATAACCTGAGGGTTTTGAGGTTCCTAGTAAATAAAAGAAAGTGTGCAATTTTGTTAAGTCACTTTATAGACTTAAACAAGCACCCAAACAAGGGCATGCCAAATTTGACCAAACAATGTTGTAAAGTGGGTTTTAAATCAACGAGTGTGACAAATGTGTTTACATTAAAAACACTTCAGGTCATAAAGTCATTGTTTGTTTATATGTTGATGACATGTTGATAATGAGCAAAAGTATGGCAAATATAAATGCTACTAAGTGCACGTTAGCTAGAAAATTCAACATGAAAGACTTAGGAGTTACCGATGTGATCTTAGGAATCAGAATTCAAAAAAATCCACAAGGTCTAGCATTATCACAGTCTCACTACATTGAAAAGGTACTTGATAAATTCAAGTATTTGAATTTCAAAATTGCCAGGACTCGAATTGACGTGAGTTATGCACTTCAAAAGAATGAAGGTGAAAGTGACTCACAACTAGACTATGCAAGAGTATTGGGAAGTTTGATGTATATCATGAATTGTACGCGACCAGATATAATATGTGCTATTAGCAAACTGAGTCGGTTTACAAGTAATCCCAATCAAATACATTGGATGGAAATGAAACGAGTTTTGGAGTATCTGAAACATACCCAAAATTATGCTTTGCATTATAACAAATATCCCTCCGTGATCGAGGGATATAGTGATGAAAATTGAATCACCAGATCATCTGAAGTTAAATCCACGACTAGATATGTTTTCACAATTATGGGTGGATCTTTCTTGGAAATCATCCAAACAAAAGTGCATCGCCCGTTCCACAATGGAATCTGAATTCATAGCTTTAGATAAGGCATGTGAAGAAGCTGAATGGCTCCAGAATTTCTTGGAAGATATTCCATTTTGGCCCAAACCTTTGGAACCTATTTTGTATACATTGTGATAGTCAAGAGGCAATAGGCAGGGCATGGAGCGTTATGTATAATGGAAAATCTCGTCATATACGACGGAGACACAATATCATTAGACAACTACTCTCTAGTGGTGTTATCACGATAGACTACGCAAATTCAAGAGATAACGTGTCAGATCCACTTACAAAAGGCCTATCTAGAGAGGCAATTCAAAGATCATCAAAGGGAATGGGGTTAAGGCCTAGGACAAGTCATCATGGCGGTAACTCTACTTAGCAGACTGCAGATCTCAAGAGCTAGGTTCAAAGAGATAAAACAAAGTTATGAATGACTGTTCAACATTGTCAAATAACTCAACCCATTCTCGTGATGAAGACAATGTTCAAAAATCAAGTTAAAGCATTAAGTCTTTTTGATGAGTCAATAAAGCTTAAAGCTTTTTAATGATTTGCTAAGTCTGGCAGAATATGAACAGATAGTGTGTCTATAGGATTACACGTTTAGAAATCACCTATGTGAGTGTGAAGTGTAAGCCGCTTCAAGGGGAATGATAGTAAAGGCCCATTCTCTAAGCACCCATGAAATCAGGCGGTGTTCATCGCTGAAACGAACAAAACTGTGAGAACTATAGATGGTTAAGGATTGATTGTGTGACTTATGTTGTCTAGGTATACAACAAAGCTCAACAGTTCAAATATATCAAATATACCGATTGATCGAGTATATCCGATATAAGTTCACTACGAAAAGTTCAAAGGGAAACCTATTTATCCAGATGCAATTAATTCTTGCATGTAAAACACACACGCGTCCATGCATTCCTTTATTTTATAGCCATTCCCCATTCATGTGGGGAATTTTGGGATTTTAAGCTTGGTGTATCTTAAAGAGGTTGAATGGAAAATGGAGGGACCATGGAATTTTGGGAGAGGGTGGTGGAAAGGAGGATAAGGAGGGCGGTATCTATATCGAAAAACCAGTTCGGGTTCATGCCGGGCCGTTCCACTATGGAAGCTATCCACCTTATCAGGAGGTTGGTGGAACAATACAGGGATAGAAAGAGGGATTTGCATATGGTGTTTAGTGACCTAGAGAACGCGTATGACAAGGTCCCCGAGGACGTTCTTTGGAGGTGTCTAGAGGTGAAAGGTGTGTCGGTGGCTTACATTATTGCAATAAAGGATATGTATGATGGAGCAATGAATCGGGTTAGGATTGTGGGAGGTGACTCAGAGACTTTTCCGGTGGTTATGGGGTTACACCAAGGATTTGCGCTCAGCCCGCTCTTATTTGCCCTAGTGATGGACGCACTGACACACCATATCCAAGGAGAGGTGCCATGGTGTATGTTGTTCGTTGATGATATAGTTCTGATTGATGAGACGCGAGGCGACATTAATGGGAGAATGGAGGTATGAAGGCAGGCCCTAGAGTCTAAAGGTTTCAAGTTGAGTAGGACTAAGACGGAATATGTGGAATGTAAGTTCAGCGACGTGAAGGAGGAAGCGGATGTGGAAGTCAGGATTGACTCACAAGTCATCCTCAAGAGAGAAAGTTTTAAGTACTTAGGGTAAATTATCCAGGGAGATAGGGAGATTGATGGGGATGTTACGCACCGTATTGAGATGGGGTGGATGAAAAGGAGGTTAGCGTCTGGAGTCCTGTGTGACAAGAATGTTGCACCGAAACTCAAAGGTAAGTTCTATAGAGCGGTGGTTAGACCGGCCATGTTGTATGTGGCTGAGTGTTGGCCAGTCAAGAATTCACATATCCAGAAGATGAAAGTAGCAGAAATGAGGATGTTCAGATGGATGTGTAGGCATACTAGGCTGGATAAGATTAGGAATGAAGATATTCGGGAGAGGGTGCGCGTGGCTCCGGTGGATGACAAGATGCGGGAAGCACGACTTAGATGGTTCGGATACATGTAGAGGAGAAGCCTAGATGCCTCGGTTAGAAGGTGTGAGCGGTTGGTTTTGGCAGGTATGAAAATAGGTAGAGGGCGGCCTAAGAAGCATTGGGGCGAGGTGATCAGACATGGCGCGACTCAAGATTTCCGAGGATATGGCTCTTGATAGGAAGGTGTGGAGTTCGAGAATTAGGGTTGTAGGTCAAAGGGTAGTCGAGCGGTTTTCCTCTTTGTCCCGGTTTCCCTCTTTGTACCGACGAGTATGATAGTGTTTTGTCTAGCACTGCTAGTTATTTATGTTGTGTTTCACACTTTTGCATAATATTTGTGTTACTGCTTTTCCATTTGTTTGTTGTCTCTCATGTTGCTGACATTATTTTTCGGGTTTTGTTGTCACAAATCTATTGTCTCTGAGCCGATGGTCTCCCGGAAATAGCCTTTCTACCCCCTCTGGGGTTGGGGTAATGTTTGCATACACTCTACCCTTCCAAGATCCCACTGGTGAGATTTTACTGGTTTGTTGTTGTTGTTTCATATATACAATTACTCTTCTTCTAGCTCTTAAAGATTTAAGAAGAAGGCAAGCCACGCATCGTCGTCGTGCCTCGCTCGGCTCGGCTCGGCTCGGCTCGACTTCGACTTCGACTTCAGATTTTGATTCGCATTCGGATTTGGAGTTGGTCAAAGATCGATTGACTGATTAATCATTTTGGACAAAATTCCTGTAAATTATTTAATTAATTAACGTAAATTTAAAGCGGAATAACCCATGACCCGCAATCCGGTCCGGTCCGGTCTGTTTTCTTTCCCAAATTATTTTAAATCTGTTTTCTGTTTTCCCGCAATATTCTCACATGTTCCAACAACTATGGTTATTCTGAAAGGTTGCAAACCTTTTCAGAAACAGTGCCAAATGGTCTATAAATATGCCTTGAATCCCATAATTTTTACTTACTAAATTTTCTGATTATCTTCTTCTTCTTCTTCTACACAATATTTTTCAGTGTGTTTTATGACCATTGAGTGGTTCGAAGTTCACCGGAATTTTTTGTACCAATATGATGGTGAGTTAAATTGTCCTATCATGGGACGATAATATTCCAACACCTCGGGTACTTGAGGGGAATAATTTCCTTAAGGACACACTGTGCATTCAACAGTTTCGATTTATTCTTATACTATTTTTTCAGAATTTATTTCATTAAACTGGTTCTACTAACTTTCTGCTTCTGTTTGTATTTCAGAAAGTTTAATAGTTTTATTATTTAGTACAACAATACAGTTTGGATAACAACAATTAGCCAGGAGTGTGTAAATAACTCGGATGGAGACTCTGTGACGTGATGCAGACTCGTAACGTGGAATTCAGCTCACCTAAGTCCCCGCAATAAACGCGCCTCTGCGCCCACAAGGCCAATGGACGTATATGCACCTGCACAAAAAATGTGCAGTAAGTGTAGTATGAGTACGTAAATCAACGCGTACCTAGTAAGTATCCAGTCTAACCTTGAAGAAGTAGTGACAATGGGTCGACTCCGACACTCACTATGGGCTAACAATAAAATACTGATATTATAATTAAGAATGGATTATATAGAACAGATGTAAACTCAATAACATGAAGTAGGTAAACAATATTTTTATTAATAGGAAATTTCCAAATTTGTTTTCATCATTTAATATTTTCATATCTCAAGCCAATGAAACAATATCAATTATTATTAATTCCAAAAATTTATCATGCGCAAATCATATCGAGGTCGTAAAACACCATACGGACTTAGTCGAGCCTTCAAATCACATCACACACGCTAAAACCACGAATCGCATCCCAATTCTAGCTTAATGAACTTTAGAACTTCAAACTTCAAACTTCTACATTCGACGTCGAAACTTATCAAATCAATTCCGATTGACCTTAAATTTTGCACACAAGTCACATTCGATATTATGGACCTACTCCAACTTTCAGAATCGGAATCGGAATCCGATCCCGATATCAAAAATTCCATTCTCGGTCAAGCTTCCCAAAATCCTTCAACTTTTCAACTTTCGCCAAATGACTCTGAAATGACATGCGGACCTCCAACTCCACCTATGGACGTGCTCCTAAGACCAGAATCACCATACGAAGCTATTCCCAGGCTCGGGATCCCAAACAGACATCGATAACATTGAAATACACTTCAACCCAAATTCATGAAATTCTTCCAAAATGCCAACATTCCACAATAGGCGCTGAAACGCTTCAGGGTAATCCAAAACCCGATCCAGACATACACCCAAGTTCAAAATCATCATATGAACCTGTTGGAACTTTCAAATATCGATTCAGAGGTCGTTTACTCAAAATCAAACCTTAATCAATTCCTCCAAGTTAAAGCTTCCGAAATTAGAATTTTCTTTCCAAATCAACCCCGACCTTCCTAAAATTCAATTACGATCATACATACAAGTTATAACACCTGAGGTGAAGCTACTTATGGTCTCAAACCGCCGAACGACGCGCTAGAGCTCAAAAGACTGGTCGGGTGGTTACAAGTTTGTTGAACTTGAATCCATGCAACTTCAACCACATAGAGGTTGAAGCACAATACTATGCTTCTCTACTTGAACGTGTTAGTCCACATGTAATATTATTATTGATTAAGAGAAATAGTGTTTAAGTTTTTATTCGAGAAGTCTAGACAAGGAAGACTGAAAATTAATTAAGAGATTAATGGAAAATTCGTAAATGGATAAGAGTTAAGAAAAGAAAATTTCTTTCACAAAAAATTTTAGCGCCCACCTTATGGATTCTCAAACTTGCCTTAAAATTTCCTTTTTAATCATTTTGTTGTTGTACGAATATTCGCTCTGCTTTTTTCTTATTTGGAGATTTGACCTCTAGAAGTTAATGCATACACCAAATCATGCTACTGTTAGGGGGAAACTATTGTGGAGATATTGATCATACACCAACTCATTTTAATGAACTCCGACACCTTTAAAATATATTGTAATCATATTTCCAACTTCCCACTAAATTATATATATCAACTAGCGACATTGTTTGCTCTTCGCGCGGTGAATTACTAAATTCAAAATTTTCTTTTTAAAAATTAAATGGAGATAGATAGATGATCTTTTTCTTTTCTTTGCGCCAAGACTTCTTTATACTAGAAAATGGTAAAATAAAAACAATAAAAAAAAAATCCTAGTTCACCACAAGCTTCGATAATAATTTCTTGAATAACTCTATTTCTAATAATTTTCAAAGGGCTACAACTGTTATTTGGAAAAATAAAATGTTAGACCTCAAGGATAACATGAGAGGACAAATACATTTCCTTCTTCAAAAAATGAAACATCTAATGGAACATCAATTGTATTGTATATTAGGTAACATAATCAACAATCAAATCTATTTATTTGACTGAATGTTGCAACTAATAAATACAAAAAAATGAGAAAAACATTCAGTGTCATGCTATCAGAAAATAAACTAAAACAGAAGCATAAAAAAATACTTTTGGTTTTGCTATGAGAAGGAGACAGGAGTTTTTTACAAAAAAGTCTGTTAATGTTAAGATGAAGACAAGCAGTAACCGAAGATCAGAATATGAAGAAAACCCTAGTCTACCATGAGAGAAAAGAAGAGACGAAGAGAGAGAATTTTATTTTCCTCTTCTGCATAAAAATGGACTCTATGTACAAATATCTATACTTCATCATTTTAAACAATTAGGCCGGATCACAAATTATGTGAAAGTAAAATACAAAAAAATGGCCTAAATCCAGAACTATATGTATTTACAAATGGGCCTGAAACTAAAACCATGTCCAAGATCCGTGATGTCCAACGCCCCCCTCAAGCTGGAAGGGGAAGCACTCCAAGCTTGCAAAGCATATGGTGATGAGCATGTCCTGGAAGAGACTTAGTCAACATATCAGCAAGGTTGTTAGGTGAAGAAACATGGTGTAAAGAGATCAATCCAGAAGCCAAACAATCACGAATATAATGACAATCAATCTCAATATATTTTGTAAGTTCGTAAAATACGGGGTTCTCCGCAATGTGTAGTGTAGCCTGGCTTTCACAGAAAATAGGAACAGAGGAAGATAGCACCAAGCCCATGTCCCCGACAATTATGCCCAACCAAGAAACCTTAGCAACCACTTTCTTGAGTGTGATGACCCAAGGGGTCATCTTGTATTTTAGGACATTATTCCGCGCTCATTAGCCTTAAAAATATTAAAATATTCCTCCTCAATTTGCGTGTACAGTCCGGACGTAATTCCGGAAAGCATTTATGTGAAAAATAGAAGAAATAATAATTTTTGAAATTTAAAATAATTTTTAGTTGACTTTGGTTAACGTTTTGAGTAAACAGACCCGGACCGTATTCTGACGGTCCCGGTAGGCCTGCAGTAAAATATGGGATCTGGGCGTATGCCCGGAATCGAATTTTGAGGTCCATAGCTCGAGAAATACATTCTTAACTAAAATTGAATTTCAGAAAATCTATGGTTTTAAAGTATGTGTTTAATGCTTGATCTTGATAGTATCGGGCCCGTATTTTGGTTCCGGTGTCCGGTACATGCCTGGTATAATATCTAAACCATGTCTTAAAATTGGTGAAAAACAGAGTTCATATGACGTGATTCGGATCCTCAGTTGAGAAAATAGAAACTTTAAGTGTTCTTGAAAATTTCATTGTTTTGATGTTAAATCCGTAATTTTTGGTGTTATTTTAGCGATTTGATCGCACGAGCAAGTCCGTATGATATTGTTAAACTTGTCTGCATGTTTGCTTTGGAGCCCCGAGGGCTCGGGTGCCATTCGTGCGATGCGCGAGTCGAGTTAAAACTCAACCAAGGTTGCTGGTGCACCAGATTTGATTTCGCAGGTGCGAGCGACAGCCCGCAGATGCGACCCAGGACCTCTACTTTGATCTTCGCAGATGCGGACGCCTCATCGCAGAAGCGGAAACCCGTCCGCAGATACGGCCCCAAGGGCCCAGTCCCATTCCACAGAAGCGGACCTCCTGTCCGCACGTGCGGACGCGCAGATGCTGCCCAAGTACCGCAAGTGCGAAGGTCGGGCAGTGAGTTCATTTAATTCGGACTCCGTCCCTTTTCTTCTCATTTTCAAAGGAATAGACGACCTAGGTCGATTTCTCTAAGAAAATTTCTTTCCCAAAATATAAGTAAGGGTTCTTTAACTTGTTTCTTTCAATCTTTTACTTCTATTTACAAGAATTAAACCTAGAATATAGGAATTTTATGGTAGAAATTAGGGATTTTGGGTAGAATTAGGGACTTTTGGAAAATTGAGAGTTTGAACTCAATTTGGGGTCGTATTTCGAAACCAATTGCATATCCGGGCTCGGGGGTTTATTATCTTCCCAATTTATTATCTTCCCGTCTTAACCGTTTCATGTTTATTGATGCTTCTATGTCTAATTTCTTCTTTCTAGATGTTGTTTCTTTATTGAAAATATTAGTTGTTCCGTAGTTTCATTGTGTTGCATTATTGGTTCAATTAGGTTGGTCGGTGTTTCATAGTATATTTTGGTTGGTCTCGCTGTGTACTATTAATTGCTGAAGGTTCATAATTGTATTGATCTCCGTTAGTTTTGGTTGAGGCTTAAATATTGTGGAGAATCGTGAACTAAATTGTGAAATACACGTTCTTATTGTGTAATTGGTACTGATATGGTGGGATTGGGTTGCACGTCGCAACAGGAGTAATAAGGGTGACTTATTGAGAAATGTGATTGTCTGGTGGGATCGGGTTACACGCCGCAACAAGGAGTAATAAAGGTGGACAGGTGGGATCGGGTTGCACGCCGCAACATGAGGAATAAGGGAGATATATTGAGGAGTAATGGGGGTGGACAGATGGGATCAAGTTGCACGCCGCAAAAGGAGTAATAAGGATGAATGTCCACAGTGTTACTGATTATGTGATGGGATCGGGATGCCCGCCGAATCATTTTATTGTTTATGTATTCTACCTTTGTTGTGATTTTATTGTGGAAGTGAGACTCTTCTAAGGATTTGATTATACCTGAGTACTGAGAAGATAGTTGGGTTCCGTATTTATTTACGGCAAGTTACTGTTCCATTTTGTTTCGCACTTCCTTTTTGCTTTATTATAAACTGTATGCAGGTTGTATTATAAATGCCCCGCCGTAGCCTCGTCACTACCTCATCGAGGTTAGGCTCGGCACTTACCAGTACATGGGGTCGGTTGTACTGATACTGCACTCTGCACTTTCTGTGCAGATTTTGGAGCTGATTGTGGCTAATCGAGAGGTCAGTTGCAGGCATTCATCCAGGAGACCCAAGGTAGTCCTGCAGGCGTCCGCAGGCCCTGGCGTCCCTTCCTATGTTCTACATTTATGTGTTATTTTATTTCAAGACATATGTACTCTTCTTTTAGACCAATATTTGTAGCTATTCATAGAACGTTCGTGGATTGTGACACCAGTTCTGGGTGGCAGTAATAGTTTCAAGGTTAAGCAATATTTATTTAAATTCCGCATTTGTTATAACCTGATTTAGACTGTTTACTTCTATTCAAATAAATTTTTAAAGAAAATGGTGTGATGACCAAGGGGTCATTTTATGAATTAAGACTTCATTCTAGGCTTATTGGCCACAAAAGATTTAATTTTGACTACCTCGATTTACATGCGCATTCCAGGCGTGAAACCAGAAAGCTTTTATGTGAAAATATGGGAAATAGTAATTTCTAGAGTTAAAATTTGATTATAGTTGACTTTGGTCAACGTTTTGAGTAAATGGACCCGAATCTGTGTTCTGATGATCCCGGGAGGTCCGCAGTAAAATATGGGACTTAGGCGCGTGCCCGAAATTGAATTCTGAGGTCCCAAGCCTTAGAAATCAATTTTTGAAAGAAATTATTTTGCTGAATTATTAATGAAATAAAGAAAAGAACTAATATTTGAAACCATGGGTATCGGGCCCGTATTTTGGTTCGGACACCAGTACAGATTTGTTATAATATTTAAATACTATATGTGAAATTTGGTGAAAATCCGAGTTTATTTTACGTGATTTGGACGTCCGGTTGAGAAATAGTGAACTTTAAGTGTTCTTGAGAAAAATGATGAGTTTTGAGGTTCTCATAGTTTTACATGTTATTTTCATGATTTTATCGTACGAGCAAGTCCGTATGATATTTTTAGACTTGTGTGCCTGTTTTGTTTAGAGCCCCGAGGGCTCGGGTGAGTTTCGGATAGGCCACGAAATGTTTTGCACTTAGGAAGGTTTGCTGGTTTTCTATTTTCTGGTGCCTAGTTATTTAGTGCTTCGCGTTCGCATATCATCTATCGCAAACACATAGAGTAAAAATTGAGTTGGGCCTTTTTGTTCTATGCGAACGTGAGACCCCTAACGCGAACGCGATGGGCTGGGGGGAGACCCTACATGAACACGGTCTGGTCCACGCAAACGCGTAGTGTAACGGGCCTGGGGGAGGGAAACCTGTCTTTCCTCTATGCGAACGCGGCCCAATGACTGCGAACGCGAAGGCTAACAGGCCTGACTCTATGCAAACGCGGGCAGGCCCACGCGAACGCGATGAAGGCCTGCCTAGTCATATTTAAACACTGTTAAACACGGGCAGAACTTTTTTTCTTCCTATTTTTTGAACTACCCAGCCCTAAAGAAGATTTTGTTCACCAAAGTTCATCCCCAAAGTGTAGGTAATCAATTCTAAACTCCACTCTTTCAATTATCCAATATTTTTCATCACTTTTAAATCAAAAATCAAGAATTTTCATGGTAAAAAATGAGGGTTTGGGTAGAATTAGGGAATTTTGTAAAAATGGGATTTTGACCTCGAATTGAGGTCAAATTTCGAAACTAATTGCATATTCGGGCTCGGGAGTGAATGGGTAACGGAATTTGGTCCAAACCCCGAGATTGGACCAAGCGGGCCCGGGGTCGGGTTTTAACCTTTTTTGAGAAAACTTAGGAAAACCATAATTTTTCAGTAAAGTTGGTTTATTTAGAATTAATTAATGATATTAAACTAATTATGATTAGATTCGAGTGTGTTGGAGGTGAATTCGAAAGGAAAAGCGGTAATTGAGTAGTGAGTAGCCTGCGAAATTGAGGTAAGTGTTGTGTCTAACCTTAGCTTGAGGGAATAGGTATTGTATGACTACTTGTTACCTGTTTGTTTGTAAAATCCAATGTATAGTTGAGGTGACGAGTACCTACGTTGTGTTCAGGTCATAACATGCGAGTAAATGCTATTTCTTGTTATTCTGGTTGTCTTAAAGCCCATCATCTGTGATTATTGTTGTTAGTGAAATGTTGAGAACATTGAGTTGAGATTGAAATGATAAATTATGATAGTAACCATGATGAAATATTGATTTCTTGTGAAATTACTTTGAGAACATTAATTTGAGATTGAAATATTAAATGGTGATAGAAATTATGATGAAATACTCTTTCTCGTGAAATCCCTTTTTATGTTGTTGATGATTTGATGAGATTGTGACGAAGAGTGTGAAGCAAGAAGGGTGATGCCGTGCATGACTTAATTATATTGTGAGGAAGAGTGAAAAGCACGAAGGGTGATTCCGTGCATGATTTATTTATAAGGTGAGGAAGAGAGTAAAGCACGAAGGGTGATGCCGTGCAATTCTTAATTATGATCTGGTGAGGATGAGAGTAAAAGCACGAAGGGTGATGCCGTGTATTCTATTTATTATTTGGTGAGGGTGAGAGTAAAAGCACGAAGGGTGATGCCGTGCAAGTTTACTTTCTATCTTTAATTGCTAAAATTATTGTTGATCACTATCTGTGTTTGCCTTATTGTTTTCCTCATTCCTTATGTTGAAATTTTCCTATCGCATGTTCCCTTCCCATTAATTGCTGTTTACATCTTTAATTGCTATTATTTCCTGTTAGCATGATTTCGATGTCCAGGTTTTATATGGTTTCTTCTCCTAGCCTCCTCACTACTTCGCCGAGGTTAGGCTCGGCACTTACTCAGTACATGGGGTCGGTTATACTAATACTACTGCCTGCACTCTTTTGTGCGGATCCAGGTACCGGCCAGCATTAGGAGATCTTAATAGTCGATATCATCATTTGGAGACACGAGGTATATCTACCGGCGTTCGCGATTCCTGGAGTCCTCTCTTAGTTTATAGAGACTGTTTTATTCTACTCAAAACAAATATATTATTTTCTTTCAGCTCATTATTTGTAGTATTCTTAGGAGTTCGTGAATTGTGACACTAGACCCTGGGTAGTCTTAGAGTTATATATATTTAGTTCGTGGATCGGTTTATTTATTTGTTTAACATTTTATTTATGAGGTTATTCGCTGGAAATCATTAGACTTAATTTACTTTAAATTTGTTTTATTGTGTTTAAATAAGTAACCAAAGTAAAAATAGCTAATCGAATTCTAACATTGGCTTGCCTAGCAAGTGTGGTGTTAGGCGCCATCACGACCCCCTAAGGTTGGGAATTTGGGTGGTGACAAGTGGTTAGCTAAATTCTATCATTGGCTTTCCTAGCGAGTATGATGTTAGGCTCCATCACCATCCCGATAGTTGGGAATTTAGGTCGTGATACTGAGAGCTCCATATTCTGCCCCACCAGTAGATAATATAATAGCCAATAACAGACTTCCTGGACTGGGGACATGTATCCCAATCAAAGTCAAAAAAGGCTACAAGAGATAAATCAGATGTTCTGGAAAGGATGATCCCCTGTCCAGGTGCATCCATACAGTACTTCAACACATGAAGACCGACCAACATATGTGGAACCTGAGGGCACTAAAGGAATTGACTAAGATGCTGAATAGAGAAGGCAATATTAGGCTTGGTGTGCTGAAGAAAATTCAGCTTGCCCACTAGTCTGCTAGGATCAGATAAAGGAGCACCCATATCACTGCACATCTTTACTGAAGGATCCATAGGAGTAACTATAAGGCATAAAGTGGCGACAATTGAATCCAGCAAGGAAATCAGAAATGAACTTCTGTTGGTACATTAGAAATCCCTCAAGATGAGAAGAAACCTCTATACCCAGAAAATAATATACATGACACAAATCTTTGATTTTAAACTGATAATCCAGAAACTCATTCAAGCTATCTAATTCTAAGACATCATTGGTGACGTCCAATCCTACACCTCTTAATGAAGCGTAGCACGATCGTTAGCAATAATAAACCCAACAAATGTTGGGGTCAAATCCCACAAGGAGTAGATTTGTGTTAGAGTGTTTAAATGCATGCAAACTCGATGATTCTTAATGTAATCTCCAAACAAAAAGTGGTTGTTCGATTAATTCTAAAGTTACTTCTAAAATTTCTATGCAAACTAGACCAGGAATTTTATTGAACACTTAGAATGCAAGTAAAGATATAGTTGTAACAAATAAGAGAAAGGCGCTAGGATTGCTTCCCCTTCGTGTAGGCTATACTTTTGGGTATATAAATGCTCAATTCTAGTTAATTAAGCATGTGTTATAGTCTCAATTTCTATTCCACCAACTTAATGTCTTCCAATACTTAAGAAGTTTTTACCCCAAGTTTCTCTTCCATGACAACTAAGTCTTAATGATAAAAAAACGATTAGCCGTAGAAGAGATCACACTATTCCTAGTTAAATTTCATTAATCAAGTGATTATCCACTTACTTCCTTGCTAATCACTTTGTACCTAAGCTAAGTTCCACGCTTCCAAGTTAGAACAAGTAAAATAGGCATGGATTTAGTGTTTGCAACTAAAAAATAAATCAATAAAGCATGGAGTGATTAGATAACACAAAGCTTAATCAAATATAGAACTAATATTAATAACCCAAAAACATAGCCACTCTTAGGGTTCACAATCCTAGCCTGATAAACTTAGCTAGACTTATTAAGGAACAAAAATACAAAAAAAAATGAAAAACTAAATATAATAGCTAAAGAGGAAAGAAAAATTGTGTAGAAGATTGGTGAAGTCACCCAAAATTCCAAAGAAGAATCCCAAAAGCTGCTATACAAAATATTCTTGCCAAAAAGATACTCTAGAATGACTTAAAATAGTTATTTATACCAAGTCCCAAAAATGGACAAAATTTCCCTGTTGGGCCAACTGTGAGGTCAACCGTGAGATGCAGCTTACCCATACCGAATTTCAGAAGCTTCATTTCTTCAACTCTTCAGGTTTCTCTTGAACCGTGTCCAACGATCTGCCTAAAAGTCTTTTTGCTTCAACTTTTCTCCAATTTTAGCTCTAAAGTGATGACTTTTTGCCCATTTTTTATATTCTCCAATTCCAAAGTTCTCACACAACTTCAAAACCTGAAAATACATCATTCAAAACATAATTATCCAATTTATTCCTACAAATGGGGCAATAAACTCTATCAAAACATAAGAACAATTAGCTAAAAATCTAACGAATCAATCATCCTCAGCCAATAAGATGTCATCAACATAGACCTCCAGATGAGTGAGGGAAGAACCAATAGAATAGGTAAAAAAATAGTAATCATTCTTGCTTGAAATGTATCCCCTAGAAGACAAATCTTCAGACTACGTAGAAAACCATTGTCTGGAAGCTTGTTTGAGGCCATAAAAGGACTTCTTGATCTTGCAAACCAAAGAAGAAGAGGATGCATGAGAGGAAGGACATGAAACTGACAGCCCAGGTGGGACTTTCATATAAACTTCTTCATGGAGATCACCATGTAGAAAATCATTGTAAACATCACGTTGATGAATAGTCCAGCCTCTCTTTGCAGCAAGAGAAAGAAGACATTTGATGGTAGTGAATTTGACTACATGAGAAAAGGTCTCAATATAGTCAATAGCCTCATTTTCCGTGTCCCCCTTAGGACAAGTCTGTCGTTATATCTCTCTAAAGTACCATCAAACTTGTTGTTGATATTATAAACTCACTTATTGGAGATGGGTTTATTGTTAGGGGGAAGAGTAACAACATCACAAGTGTTGTTTGCTTCAAGGGCTTTAAATGCTTTAGCATGGCCTCCTGCCATATAGGGTAATAAACATCTTGTTGGTAGATCTGAGGTTCTTGCATGACTACATCAACAGAAGAAACCTTGGACTGACCAGAAGTGGATGCAGAAGGAAGTGCAGAATTGCAGACATAATCCCCTATGTAAACAATAGGTTGATGTACCCTTGTGAACTTCCTAAGAGAAGGAGGAGGAGAAGCGATAGGGCTGGGAGAGATGGTAGAAGGAGGAGAGAGAGTGGAGAAGGGGAGGTAGATGTGCGAGAGATAGGAGCAGCATGAGAAGAAAGAAGTGGAGATCAAGGTGCAAGGGAAGATATGTAAGGCCTCGTAAAATTTCACCTAGAACTCGGGGTTTCGTGGTGCAGAGGTAGACTAATGTGTTTGTGTATTATACGAACTTTTTGGGGGGTACAGTGCGATGGGGAGTTGAAATAATTATTTTTGCAAAACATGGTGTTTCTACAGTCAATAATGCGATTGTAGAACCTCGTACCGGATTGCAAAACTGCCGCAGAATGCAACAGAACCTAAGCCAAATTTTGAAGGACATTTTGCGGTCAACTATGTGACCGCATAATTATTTTGCGGGATGCACAATTCGTCGCATATTCAGCATGAAGATTCTCGGAGGAAGATTTCACGGCGCATTACGTGGCCGCTTAATGACCACAGACCTAACCAGGTCTTCCCAGTTTCGAGGCCATTTTTGCAGTCCCCTTTGCGGACCACATATTTATTTTGTTGTCCGGTCTGCAATCGCACACCTGATTTTGTAGGCTGAAGTTTTGAAAATTTGTACCCAACCCTATTTTTATAAAATGACCTTGGGGGTTATTTTAAAAGGTTGCATCTGATGTTTTAGAGATAGGGGAGTGATATAGATATAGGGGAGGAATCTCCAAGCACTTTGTTCATCAATCCTAGCCCTAATCTTAAAGATTCAAGGAAATCACTCAATAGGCCATCACCTATCAGGGTAAGTTCCTGCCCTACATCACCCATGCAAGTTTGTTTCAGGGGTAGAGGGGTCGAGGAGTAGAAGATATGGCATGCATGTATCGATAGTGGGTCATGGAGGTTGTTGGGTTACCCGAGATGAATTGTTGGTTAATGTGGGTTGTGGGTAAAGGAAATCCACCATAAACGAACCTTGAAACCATATTGCACACCTAGTGCTCGATAAAATGCCTAAATGGGTTGAACCCAGAAAATTGCTTCCTAATTATGGTTCAATTTGTTATCTCTCTAATAGATTGAAGTCGCTAGGACTTGCGGAACATTGTAGTAATTTAAGGAAAGCTCAAGCGAAGTGTGTCAGCTAAAATCCTCTTGTGGAAACGAATTCCATGATGTCTTCGTAAGTAGTAATTTTTATTGACTCTAGTTCTTATTTCTCATGTTCCGAGTCCTTCCTAATAATTTTGATTACTCTAAATAAGTGTTGTGTTGGAAGATGTATGTACTCAAAATGTGTTCCAATTGTTCCTAACCTATCGTGATCTCCTGCGAGAATGTAACCGAGTATGACCAATGTATAAAAGGTGTTATGATTTAAAATCATGTTTCAATTATAAGTTATTATGCCTAATTGTGGAAGAAAAACTCAATGTGCCTAAGGCTCTGATTGCATATATATATATATATATATATATATATATATATATATATATATATATATATATGTGTGTGTGTGTGTGTGTGTGCGCGCGCGCGCGCTTAACTCCTTGATTAGAAATGTCCCTATTGTTGATAATCCATGATGATGCTTGAAAGTTAAAGGAGTGAGTATGAAATATGAAATACGACCGACGTACCAAGAACGAAATTACACTTGTGGTCACTAGTGACAATTGAACGAAAGGTCGTGTGTAAGATTATGAAATGAACTGTAACTCTTTTTTTTATAAGAGTGTTTTGGGAGTATCGTTTAGTCACTGACGAAAGGTAGATTGGAATAACCTAACCCCGAAACTACACGTGTCGGTGTAGGAGTTATTGAGGGGTAAATCCCCGTATTGATGTGTTGAGATTATTCCCCTTATATGGGATGAGATTGATGTGTTGATATTATTTCCCTTAATTGGTATGAGATGATTTCTAGCAAAATGTGATGTCGATCCACACGGCATTATTGGAAGTCGGCTTAGCCGATCGAGACGAGATCAGACGCCATGTAGCGCACGTGGTGGTGTTGTGATTGGATGTCTTGGGGTGAGAAGGATTAGTCGATCGACCGAGATCATACTCCGTGATTAAATCACGGTGGTGTATCTGTACTAAAGATTGCCCAACTTACAAATATTGAAATGTACTTGAAATTTACCTTTCTATTAACTTGACACTTTAATATTGTTTGAGGCTCTCATTGGCTCTATATTTCTTTTCTTTCTAACATTTCTCGCTTCTTTAAGAGGGTGTTTAGTCTTACATACTAGTACATTCTATGTGTACTAATTTCCCTTTTTGCTGGGGGAACTACATCTTTAAAAGATGCAGATGGTTCCACAGCAGGCGACGTCGATCAGTGATAGCGGTACACCCTCTTCTCAGTTGACTTAGTGATCGCCACTTCATATCGGGGTGTTATATGTTTTGTTCCTTATGTACAATGTTTTGAGGTATAGCAGGGGCATTGTTGCCGGCACCATCATGTTACTACTTTGTATCCGTTAGAGGTTCCATATACATAATGTGGGTTGTATTTTGATTTTGGAAAGCTAAACTAGAAATGTCGTATGTGTATCACTTGTTCCTACTGCTAAACTATGAATATGTAATATATTTTTGAAAGTCGTAAATGAAATAACTAAGGGTGATGAAGTTTGTGTTATTCATGTGATCTTCTCATTGTCTAATTAATGGAATAGATCTTCAGTTTGTTCATGGGTAAGATCGTTTAGAAGGCATCAAGTAGGCTTGCTTCAGTGTGATCTCTCGGTTGAGATCCGGTCGCGCTCCCCAAGGTCGGTTCGTGACTATCTTGGTATCAGAGACTAAGGTTTTAAAGTGTGCTATGATGTCTCGGAGCTGTGTCTAGTAGAGTCCTTCTTATTGGTATGTTGTCGACCGACCACATCTATAATTAGGAGGCTACTTGGACATTTAGAAATGTCACCCTTCTTTGATGTTCTAGATCGTGTGATAGAGATAGTTGTAAAAATATTCCTCTTTTAACTCGTGCATTGTTCTAATTTTAAGCATATAGTGCCCAAGGAAAGGCAAGAACTGGCCAAAGAGCCAATGTCACCATAGGAGTGGTAGTAGATCCTATACCCGATGATACGAGTGAGCACCCAATAGGTGAGGATAATCCCGCAGCCAAAGCACTACCTGATTCTACTACTCCTACTCTGACTGCACAAACCCTACTCCCACCGATGGTGCAGCTATTCCACCTCTAGCAGATACTCTGGTTCCACCACCAGTCCCAGCTTCCGGTCCTGGTGTTTTTGATGGGGACCTTAGGGGAGCCATACAGATACTGGCTCAGATAGTGGATTCTTAGGCCCAAAGATCGAATGTTGCACCTACTTCTTCCATCCAACTAGGGGATTCTGCTAGCTCTAGGGTGAACATGTTTCTACAATTAGATCTTCTAGTATTCACGTGCGCTGATTTCGAGGAGGATCTCCAGGACTTTATTGATGAGATTCATAAGACTTGGGGCCCATGCCACGGAACCCAACCAAACTTACAAAATCTAAATACCCATTAAATAACGAGTTCAACCATACAAAAATCATCCAATTCTGACTTCGAATCGACGTTCAAAACTCAATTATTCATTTTAGAGAAGTTTAGACAAAACCCCCCAATTTCTCTTGTTAATTCCCATGTTTGATGTTAAATTTAGTGATGGATCCATGTAAATCACATAGATATATGTTAGAATCACTTACCCCAAGCTTGTAGATGAAGTTCTTGGTTGAAACCCTTCAAACTCGAGCTCGTAAGTCTCTAAAGTGGTGAAGAATGAAATAAAAGTCCAAAATCCCATTTTTAGACTACCAGATCTGATCTCCCACATTGTTGGCTGCATTTTTTTGTGTGGTCCGCACTTCCAAGTTCTGGGGCCGCGATCCAAATTGTGCGGCCGCACTCTGGTAGTAACTGCACTATTAGTCTTTAGTAAATTGATCATAACTTTTTCTACAAATGTCTAAATAACAGACAGTTTAATTTCTGAAAACTAGACTCAAAGGGCTACAACTTTTACTTTTGGATCCTCCCCAAATTCCATATAGATTGAGAGATATGAGCTTCTGAAGTCAGACCAACAAACCTGCAGATTTCCCCCTATTGTGGCCGCACATGAGGCTTTGCCTCAACACTCAGAAAATGTGCCCTCCGCACTTCAACTGGTCCAGAACATCATCAAAGTGCCTAAATGTCCAAACTTTCTTAAAACTCACTCGAAAAATATCTGAGGTCCCCCGGACCCCATCCAAATATACGAATAAGTCCTAAAACACTATGCGAACTTGCGCAAAGTCTCAAATCACATCAACAACATCGAAATCATGAATCACACCCCATTTCAAGCCTAATGAACTACTCAACTTCAAACTTCTAAAACTAATGCTGAAACATACCAAACCAAATTTGACTGACCTCAAATTTTGCACACAAGTCATAAATGACACAACAGACCTATTCCAACTCCGAAACCAAAATCCAAGCCTGGTAACAACAAAGTCAACTCTCGATCAAACTTCTCAATTCTCCAAACTTCTATTTTTTAAACTTTCGCCAATTCAAGCCAAAATGACCTACAAACCTCCAAATCAAAATTCGTACGGACTCCTAAGTCCAAAATCATCATAACTCCTAAGTCTAAAACCACCATACAAAACTATCGGAATCATCAAAACTCCATTCCGGAGTCATTTACACATAAATCAACATTCGGTCGCTTCTTTCAACTTAGGCTTCCAACCTTGGGACTAAGTGCCCCAACTCATTATGAAACATACTCGAAAATAAACCAACTACACCAACAAGTAAAATAACAATAAACGAACATGGAATAAGCAATAAATGGGGGGAATGGGGCTAAAATACTCAAAACGACGGCTGGCTCGTTACAATATCAGTTGTGTGTATTTACCATTGGGGGTTGTGTGACTAGGGTTGATCTCTTGCTTCTCAATATGGTCGATTTGATGTGATTCTGGGCATGGTTTGGTGGTCACCATGTCACGCTATTCTTGATTGTCACTCTAAGACTGTGACGTTCCCGATAACGGGGTTGCGTAGGGTTGAGTTGAGAGGTTCCTAGATTATTTTCCTAGTAGAATTATTTCATGTTTGTAGGCTCAACTGATTGTTGTGAAGGGGTGTTTGGAATATTTGGACTTAGTGAGAGATGTTAGTGTGGATACTCTTACCGTTGAGTCAATTCCGTTAGTGAGGGATTTTCCAAATGTGTATCATGTAGACCTGCCGGGCATGCCACTCAATAGAGATATTGATTTTGATATTGACTTGGTGCCGGGCATTCAGCCCATCTCTATTTCACCATATTGCATGGCACCAGTAGAGTTGAAACAATTAAAAGAACAGTTGTAGGAGTTGCTTGACAAGGGTTTTATTAGGCCTTGTGTCACACCTCGGGATGCACCAATTCTATTTGTGAAGAAGAAGGATGGGTCTATGAGAATGTGCATTGACTACATGCCGCTGAACAAGGTTACTATAAAGAACAAGTAACCACGACCGTATTTCGATGATTTATTTGATATGTTTCAGGGTGCTGGGGTGTTTCGAAGATTGATTTGAGATCGAGTTATCATCAGTTGAAGATCAGGACTTCAGATATTCCGAAGACGACATTCTGTCACAACCCAAATTCCCACCGCCGGGACCGTGATGGAACCTAAAGCTGCGCTTGCTCAACATTAGAAGTTTTTAACATAATAATCTTACAAAATACTGAGAACCACTAGAACGTAAAACATAATAATTAGAGTAAGAAACAAAACTTGCATAATAATACTGTACATGCGAATCTATATGTTTAGCTATTGAGGGTCTGGTGTCACCATTCACGGACTACTAAGATTAACTACAAATATTTTGCTGAAATGAATAAGTACAACTGTTTGTAAACTAAATAAAATAGTAGATGAATATATAGGAGGGACTCCAGGAATATGCGGACGTCGACAGATCTTCCTCGGGTCTCCTACGCAAATGATAGCTACCAACTCAGGATCAGCTCGGACCGATACCTGGATCTGCACAGAAAGTGTAGAGTGCAGCATCAGTACAACCGACCTCATGTACTAGTAAATATTGAGCATAACCTCGGCAAAGTAGTGACGAGGCTAGGACAAAACACCCACATATAGCCTGAACAGTATAATCATGCTAGAGGCAGCAATAGTAAAAAAAGAAACACAATTGAAAATAATGGGAAGGGACATACAGTGGGGGGATTACAATATAAAGAGTGAGAATGATGAAAATACAGAATTAAACAGAAGCCCTCAAATGAATTAAACAATTAAAACAGCAAGGAAAAAAATTGCACGACATCACCCTTCGCGATTTTACTCTCATCCTCACCAATAAATAAATAGAACGACACGGCATCACCCTTCGTACATTAAACCTCTCATAATATACATTGCATCACCCTTAGTTCTTTATTATTCATAAATCATGGAACGACATCACCCTTCGTGCATTAACACTCACACATCATGGCACGACATTACCCTTCGTGCTTTACACTCCTCCTCACAAATCACAGAAATCAATAACAACGGATAGAGAGGAGTATCACAAAGAAACCAGTGTTTTATCCATAATTAATATCACAATATAAACCTCAACCTTGAATCAATATTCGAAAATTACCAAATCTCAGTAAAATCAGATATAAGTCACCCAACATTTTAGATAACACGCTAAGCATGGATAGTAGAATTTACGGCCACAAAATGGACAAGAATAGAATTTCAGTCGTATTCTATGACTCAACAACAATGCATAGATGCTCATCACCTCACCTATGCCTCGTATTTAACAACCAAACACGTATCAAGTAAACACATAATACCTATTCCCTCAAGTCAAACACCATTTTTCCTTTATAATTCACCTCCAACCCACTTGTATCTAGTCATAATTAGCTTAATATCATCAATTATTTCTAAAGGAATCAACTTTAATGAATAATCAAAGATTTCCCCAATTTTCCCAAAAAAAGTCAAAAAAAAAAAATTGATCCCGGGCCTGCTTGGTCCAAACTCGAGGTTCGGACCAAAATCCATTTACCCATTCACCCCCGAGCCCGAATATGTAATTAGTCCTGGAATTCGACCCCAAATCGAGGTCTAAATTCCCAAATTTACAAAATCCCCAATTCTCCTAAAATCCCTAATTTCTACCCTTAAAGAATAAGATTTAGGACTAGAAATCTAATGGGTGCTGATGGAAATTGAAAGGAAGTAGTTTAAGAACACGAACCTATGATTTGATGTTGAATTCCGACTTGAACAAATCCCGTTTTGAAGTTTGTTTTAAAACATTGGACAGGCCTTCATCGCGTTCGCGAGAGGTCTGTCACGATCGCGAGGCACAGCGGCCTAAGGCCTTCGCGTCACAAGTCTTTCTACGCGTTCGCGTAAGGTAGCTCCCACACAAGCCTTTGCGTTCGCGGCCTATGGACGCGTTCACGTAGAAGAACATGACCCTCTCCCCCAGGTCCCTTAAACTATCGCGTTCACGTGAGACTGATCGCGTTCGCGAAGGGTACCACCCCCAATGCCTCGCATTCGCGACCAACGCAAATCACCTCGTAGCCTATCCGACACTCACCCGAGCCCTCGGGACTCCAACCCAAATATGTGCACAAGTCTAACAACATTATACAGACTTGCTCGTGCGATCAAATCGCCAAAATAACACCTAGAACTATGGATTTAGCATCAAAATCAATGAAATTCTCAAGAACACTTAAAGTTACTAGTTTCTCAACCGAGGGTCCGAATCACGTCATATAAACTCCGTTTCTCACAAAATTTCACAAACATGGTTTAGTTATTATAATGAACCTGTACTAGGCTCCGGAACCAAAATACAGGCCCAGTACCATCAAAATCAAGCATTAAGCACATACTTTAAAACCATAGATTTTTCTGAAATTCAATTTTAGTCACAAATTCATTTCTCGGGCTGTGGATCTTGGAATCGAATTCCGGGCATACGCCCAGATCCCATATTTTACTACGGACCCACTGGGACCGTTGGAACATGGGTCCGAGTCTGTTTACTCATAATGTTAACCAAAGTCAATTAAAATCACTTTTAAATTTTAGAAATTATTATTTCTCCTATTTTCCACATAAAAACTTTACGGAATTACGCTCGGACTGTGCACGCAAATCGAGGAGGGTAAATATAAGATTTTTAAGGCTAACGAGCGTGGAATAAAGTCCTAGAACACAAGATGATCCCTTGGGTCATCACACATTCATGACCCGTTATGGTTACTATGAGTCTCTGGTGATATCTTTTGGGCTGACCAATGCCCAACATCTTTTATGTACTTGATGAATAGAGTATTTCGGCCCTTTCTTGATTTCCTCATCTTAGATGTCATTGATGATATATTGGTGTATTCTCGCAGCCGGGAGGATTATGAGCAGCAGTTGAGGATCGTGTTCTAGACTTTGAGGGAAAAGAAGCTATATAGTAAATTCTCCAAGTGTGAGTTTTGTCTTGATTCGATGGCAATATTAGGACATGTAATATTCAGTGAGGGGATTAAGGTCGATCCGAAAAAGATTGAGGTAGTTCAGAGTTGGCCTAGATCATCTTCTACTACTGAGATCTGGAGTTTCCTTGGGTTGGATTGTTATTATCGCCTACTTCTTCGCGATCGCGAAGAACAATCGAGGCATCAGAAACCAGCAAAAACCAACAATTAAATCATCCTCCTAAATGATACGAAACCACCCCGTAACTCACCCGAGCCCCTCGAGACCTTGAACGAACATAGCAACAAGTCCCAAAATACAACACAGACCTACTCAAGGCCTCAAATTACATATAACATCAAAACCACGAACTGCATATCAAATAAACTTAATTGAACTTTTGAACTTTCAACTTCCAAAACTCGTGTTGAACCATATCAAATCAACTCAGAATGACCTCAAATTTTGCATCAAAGTTTCAAATTACATAAAATTTAATTCTCGGAACAATAATTTGAATCCGTTATCATTAAAGATAACTCCCGATCAAACTTATGAACCTTCCAATTTTAAACTTTCGCCAAAAGAGCCAAAACCTTCTAGAAATATCTAAATGCGAATTCGGGCATACGTGCAAGTCCACAATCACTATCTGGACTAGCAAAACCATAAAAGCTCTGGAAAGTCAAAATTTGTCAACTCTTCCAATTTAAAGTTTCCTAATTAAGAATCATTCTTCCAAATCAATTCCGAACAACTCAAAAACCAAAACCGACCATATAGCAAGACATCATATAAAGCTAATCATGACCTCAAATCACCGAACTGGATGCAAAAGCTCAAAATGACCAATCGGATCGTTACACTAATAAGGAAATAAATCAATCTTTTTAAACTATAGGGAGTGTCACACCCCTTTTCTAATCCCCAAAAAGAATGTGTGTTATTAATTGTGGGTTATTGTGGGTTAAAGAGTTTTTTCAATTGAAGTGACAATTTTGAAATAGGGATTATTTTATTTACAGAGTCGCCACTTGGAATTTATTTTTTCCGGTGTTCCAAGTCACCTTTTATTTGAATCCCTATTCAAAGGAAGATTTGACTCTTTTATTATTGATCTGCGAAAATAAAGTTCGGGTAAGGAATTCTATTGACCGGGGAGAAGGTGTAAGGCATTCTCCGAGTCCCGTGGTTCTAGCACGGTCGCTTTATGACTTAAACTTGGCTTGCATTAATTTTGGAAAAATTGATATTTATAGTTTTTTTGTGTTTTACTTGTCCGCTTTTACTTTTTGATTATTAGATCTATTAAGGAAAATAATTCATAATCACGCTACGTGAGCGAATGCATGATCGAATAATAAAATTAATTAAATTATCATAATTGTGCCTTGCAAGTGAATCCGAAATCACGACAATCAATTATTTGTAGTACTTTTGAGAAATTACTACATTTAAGAAAATTATTTTTTGAAAATTATTAAAAGTCGATTATCGCGCTACGCAAGCGAATCCGCGACTAAAAGAATTAATTAAATTAGAAGTTAATTAAATCTAGTAAAAATAAGATGAGATTATTGAATTAAAATATTAAAAGTTAATATCACGTTACGCAAGCGAGTCCGTGAATAAAAATTTAAAGCGCGCCTACTAGTTGCGTAATGTCTAAATTATTAATAATTAAGTTATTTATTAAAACAATAAAAAAATTGATTTTTATTAAAATTATGTGACTAAGCTAAAATGTAAGAACTAATTAAAATTATTTTAAGAGAGTGTATTAATATATTCTATTTACTTTGTCGACACTAAGCTTGCGAAAAATTATTCTAAATTTGGTCCAAAATGTAGTGGACCTTACATGACAAAAGAAAGCTCTACTTACATCTAGTCGTTGTTAATCCATGACTCTTGAGTAAAGAAGAAGAAAGAAAAGAAAAAAAATTAATTCACGTAACTAACTTGATTTTATGTTACCTTAATGACAAAAAAACACTTATTAAAGTTGCCAATGATATTGGGAACAAATGCACATGAAAACGTGATTAACCGAAAAATTTAATCCATATTACCAATAAAACGTACACATGAATTCAGAATCAGATTTAGCTAAAACAATAAAACGTACACATGAATTCTAAATCTCATACATCACATGTAAAAATAAGGACCCAACTACATAAAAAAAATTCTACTTCATTACCAATTTACAAGCAAACATAAAAGGTTCACAATTCTAACATTTACTTTGAGCAACCAAGAGATGAAATAAGAAGCAGAAGAAACAAAAATGATTTCAAGTAATCATGTCTTCCTCATTTCATTCATATCATGAAAAACTACATTATAGTGTTAAGAAGAGTACCTAGACTGCCGAAACAGCAAAGAAGGAGACAAGGATGGACTTTGTTATCCACTATCCAATGAGCACAACAAGAGTGTCGAAAATTACAGCAAACAAATAACAGCAATTTGGAGCGGACAACAGCATGCCCGTAACAAACAGAAACCCAGAAACTTGTACCAAAAACAAAGATAGAAGTTGTTTCTATACAACTTCTTCCAAACCAACAAGACTTTAAAAGAAACTTTCTGGAAAGAAAATCTTTAGTACTTTGCAAACTCCAACAACTCTCCTTTTTCTTCAGTTGTATTTTCTTAGAGTGTAAAGGATGTGTAAAGATGTTCAGCCTGTTCTGCTTTTCTTCTGAAAAAATGACCTCTTTAAGTAGGAAAATAAGTTCTTTTGGACAGATTTTTGGTTCACCAAATACTGACACAAGGACTAACTTTGTGTGCCAAAACAGTCCATTTTTCACCAAATACTGACACAAAGCAGAGTAGTTGTGTTTCCAGCATGCTTAAACAGTAAAATATCCTACAACCATGTACTTTTAAACTCAACTATTCAACTTTTATCTACACATGACTGAAATTCAAACGTCTACACTCAAACTCCAACCAAATATGAAGTAGCATAGTAGAAACAAGACTCAAAATGTAATCGAACTAAGTATTTCAGACTAACTAGATTAAAATGAGTTCGTATTGTGCAAACTAAACATGGAACAACAAACTGAATTTTACAAGCCAAAGCTCGAAACGGAAACTAAACGAACATCGTTAAACTATCACGATTAATAACAACTATGTAAATAATTCAACTAATCTTTTTGGTTTTTCATGAAATCAACATAAAGGCTAACTATCGACCGGCTAGTTCGAAGAACAAAAAATCAGAACTTAATAGACAACAAAAAACCACTCGACCGGCTAGGTCGAAGAACTGAAATTCACTTTTTAACAAATTCATACAAAATAGTCGACCGGCTAGGTCGAAGAACCAAAAATAATTAAGGATTGATACTCAATTGCACATACATGACAACAACACTAATAAAAATTAAACCCTTAAAACTAACACTAATCGCAAAAGCGAAAAATTAGACAGATAATTAAATTAAAAAAAAAAGAAGAAGTAAGGTTTATACCAATCGAGCAAATTCGACGACGAATCAAGCGACAAGGAGATGTCGTGGACAACGAGTCGTGACTGTACGACATTGAAGCGCACGTTTCCTTTTAGCAGGTGCCAAAACAAACAAATTTTGGCGTTATTCTATAAGGAAACGAGTGCTTTTAAGTCGAGATGAAGCTAGAGTGGAGAAGCACTGGTAGTCTTGGGTGGTCGCGGCAGAGGCGGCGGCAGCGTGGTCGCTGGAATTCCATCGCCAGATTTTCGGGGTGAAATTTACATCAATAGGTAGGTCTTAAAGAGCCCTACCCATTGATGTAAGTATTGTGGAGTGGTGGTGGCCGGAACTTCACGAATTTGAGGAAAATAGTGGCAACTAGGGTTTCTTAGATCTAAAATTCGTGGAGTTTGAAGGGGGTTTGAAGGATTTGGTTTGGATATATGGAGAGAGGAGAGGGAGATGTTGGAATGGTGAAATTTTGAGGGTGTTTGGACGGCGGCAGGCGGTGGTGCCGCCATGGATAGAGGCGGCGGCGGCTAGGTCTTGAGGAAGGATGGAGAGTTTTAAAAGAGAAGAAGAAGAAGAAGAAGGGGGATAAGGGAAATAGGGCAAAAATTTGGGGGATTTAGGGGTTTAAATACCTGGGTGGGAGATTCATATTGAGCCGTTGGATCAAGTGGGAATGGACGGGTAGGATGGAGTCTTGGTTTTACTTGATGAAACGACGTAGTTTAATCATGAATCTACGTCATTTTGGACCAGGTCTTGGCAGGCCATTTATTGGACCAGGCTGGCCGAATTGGGCTCAAGTTTTGGGCCAATCTGGTTCAATTTTAATTAAAATACAATAGCCCAAACTCTTAACCCCCTAATTATTTTATTTTGTCCTAAAGCAAAGCATACAAGTAATAGAAAAAATCTTTCTGGTTTATATAATTTAAAGATACAAAACTAAAATAAACAAATAAAAGCTAAAAAATATTTTTGGTATTTTTAATTAAGGAATGCAAATAAAAATGCACAAACAATTAAAATCATCCAAATACTAGTATTAAAAGCATGCAAAAATTAGGTATTCACAGCTGCCCCTCTTTGCTCGAGAACATGAAGAGTTTTCGTGCAAAGGAAAGTGAATCCATGACTAATTTTTCTCACAAATCACTACAATGAAGCATTTTGAAAAAGGTGACCGAACCTTGCTTCCGAGGTTGCCTACATATCCTTGGCTATAAAGAAATCAGGTCAGTGTATTTCTGGGAAAGTTTGGTAACTTGGACTACCAGACACTGGATTTAAAACTGTTGTTGTTGTTGTTGTTGCTGTTGCTGTTACTGTTACTTGCTGCTTACATCAGAAGAAGAAGAGAACTACATATTGTTGCAAGCTGAGAGTTACAAAATTTCCTATCTATGTGTCTTCTGGAGTCAAATCATGATTCTTGACTCGCTCACTTGTGTTGACCTTAGATTGGATCTTGATGCTCTTTGAAGAAAAGACTATGGATCATTCTTGATTGCTTGATTTCCCGATCAGAATCTGGGAAAATGAAATTTGAGAAGCTGGATTGTTGACACATTATCAATGCTGACTCCAACTATCTTGTGATCCAAAGACTTCTTTCTTCTGATGAGAAACTTAAATCGCAAGCTTTAACCGTCACCTGTGCTCTACGGCAGGGTCTGAAAAGCCATCAAAGACGAACAAACGAACAAAACTTTTTCTGCCCGAGTTTGGACTAGGAAAATTTTGTGAGTTATTAACGAAAGCTGTAAACTATCTAATTTATTGGAAGGCACATAGAAACAGTAGAATAAACTATCTAAAAGAGATAAAATTTTGTAACGATGTATTGTGTACCCTACTTTACCCAAAGGATAGGTAACCAGGGATTGGTACCCTGTATTACTGAAAGGGAAAGTAACCAAGGGTTGGCCCCCCTGTATCACTGGAAAGAAAATGTAACCAGGGGTTGGTGCCCTATATTACTGAGAATGGATGTAACCAGGGATTGGTACCCTGTAGCACTGAAGAAGAATGTAACCAGGGGTTGGTACCCTGTATTACTGGAAAGGAGTGTAACCAGGGGTTGGTACCCTGTATTACTAGGAAATGGATGTAACCAGGGGTTGGAACCCTGTATTACTGGAAATGACTATAATCAGGGGTTGACACCTTGTATTACTGGAAAGGAAATGTAACAAGGGGTTGGCACCCTGTATTACTGGAAGAAATGTAACCAGGGGTTGGCACCCTGTATTATTGGAAGAAAATGTAACCATGGACGGCACCCTGTATTACTGGAAGAAATGTAACCAGGGGTTGGCACCCTGTATTACTAGAAGAAAATGTAACCAGGGGCTGGTACCCTGTATTACTGGAAGAAATGTAACCAGGGGTTGGCACCTTGTATTACTGGAAGGTATGTAACTAGGGGTTGACACGCTGTGTTACTGATAAAGCGTTGAATTCTTATAGGCGAAATGGTTCTACCTTGGTTAAGCTATGTAAAATGACCTGAGCGAAGAGTACTTCTACCCGGAACTATGAGCTGGATCCCCCTAGGTGAAATGGTTCTACCTGGGTTAAGCTACGTAAATTGACCTAAGCGAAGAGTACTTCTACCTGGAACTATGAGCTGGATCCCCCTAGGTGAAACGGTTCTACCTGGGTTAAGCTACATAAAATGACCTGAGTGAAGAGTACTTCTACCCGGAACTATGAGCTGGATCCCCCTAGGTGAAACGGTTCTACCTGGGTTAAGCTACATAAAATGACCTGAGTGAAGAGTACTTCTACCCGGAACTATGAGCTGGATCCCCCTAGGCGAAATGGTTCTCCCCGAGTTAAGCTACATAAAACAACCTGAGCGAAGAGTACTTCTACCTGGAAATACGAGTTGGATCCCCCTACGCGAAATGGTTCTACCTGAGCTAAGCTACGTAAAACAACCTGAGCGAAGAGTACTTCTACCCGAAACTATGACCTGGATCCCCCTAGGTGAGATGGTTCTACCTTAGTTAAGCTACGTAAAACAACCTGAGCGAAGAGTACTTCTACCCGGAACTATGAGCTGGATCCCCCTAGGCGAAATGGTTCTACCCAAGTTAAGCTACGTAAAACAACCTGAGCAAAGAGTACTTCTACCCGGAACTATGAGCTGGATCCCCCTAGGCGAAATGGTTCTACCCAAGTTAAGCTACGTAAAACAACCTGAGCAAAGAGTACTTCTACCCGGAACTATGAGCTGGATCCCCCTAGGCGAAATGGTTCTACCTGAGTTAAGCTACGTCAAACAACCTGAGCGAAGAGTACTTCTACCCGGAACTATGAGTTGGATCCCCCTACGCGAAATGGTTCTACCTGAGTTACGCTACTACACTAGGAGGTGTGAATAGTAGTGATGAATCCTAAAAATAAAAGAAAAATGGAGATTTTAAGGAGCTTACGTTTGGTAACATTCGTCCTTTAAAAACCGCCATTCTGCACTGCTTTGTTCCTGCTTCAAACAAAGAAAAAATTTATGAGTTTTCAAAGTGGTGGTTGGTTTGTGGCCTTGATGCCCTATTGTGGTTTGACTTCACGGCCTCTTCGCAGCTGAAGAACTGAGTCTATTAGTACGGTACCGAGGTGCTCGGCTGATCTGTATCATTTTCTGAAGACCTTGGCTTTCCAATGTTGCCCCAACTGTTTCATACCCAGACGTCCTTGGTATTGCGACCTTTTTCTCCGAGGAAATGCAATTTTCTTTAAAAATCAAACTCAGTTGTCTTGCACCTAGTACCGTTTTGTGTCTGCAGTGCTTATCAACTTTTCTCATGAAGAGGTCTCGCTTAGGCAACCTTTTCAGTTTCTTTGAGACACCTTGTTTGCCTTATCAAATGAGAACACAGATGGATCATGGCTTCGTCAATGCCAGATATGCCCCAAATTGTGCTCGATAATACGTGGAAACTGTAGCCTATTTTACAGCCATTTCTTTGCTTCGCTTTTGACGAAAGATTAGACCGAAAGGGACTTAAAGAAAAATTATGGGTAAAAATGGAAGAATAATTGAAGGTAAAAAAGAATTGTGCTTAAACAAAAGGCATCCCTTTCGGGGAAAGGAATAGGGAGACTTATCTGGAAGTATGTGCCGACTTCAATGAATCATGACATGCATTTTGACTGGATGCCTGATCTTTCTGAGCTGTCTAATTCTCAAAATCCGTCACAAAGGTTCATCTTGAAACTGTCTGGTTGTGCTCATGCCGGAGTACGAAGACCCTCATTTGGCTAGTAGCGCCCTTTGCGGGTTTTCACCAACTGACCTCTCTCATTTCTCTACTCACCGTCGCCTTATGGTGCGCATCTGGTTTTTCACCAATAAGACTCTCATTTCTCTGATCACTGTCGCCTTACAGTGCCCATACGGGTTTTCACCAATAAGACTCTCTCATTTTTTTTTATTTTTTTATTTTTATTTATTATTATTTATTTTTTTTACAATACGGCATGCGGAAGGTTGCCCATGGCCTGGTGACTTCAAATATTCTCAAAGATCGATCAGAAGTTCTTAACAAGGAGAATGCGAAACAGACTTCTACCCCAGTTTTGAAATATTGGGAATATGGATTTTTGTTGTGATAGGACCGAACCCAGGGTAAGGCTGTGTACGTATCCTTTCGAAATCAGGTCGGACGTAGTTCAATGACTCAGAAGATTTTTTGTTTGGATTCTCTTCTTTTCTTTCTTTTTTTTTGTTGCAAGTACATAGGTTCCAAAAAGCGAAAAACAAAGAAGACAAATACAGCTCAAAAGGGTTAACAAGGGGGTGACACCTATTTGGAACAAACGAGCAGTGGTGACCTTCGTCATCTCGATTCTGAGAAACTCATGCGTGAAAGTCCCACAGTTTCTTTTGACTGCATCTGCGTTAATGGTCACACCTCCTTTTTCCACCCCCGAGAGGGTAATAAGGGAGTTTTTCCAATTAAAGTGACAT
>ML313158.1:0-10143 GCA_005239505.1 Nicotiana paniculata
GGTAAGCCATTAAGCTTCGGTTCGGTTTGGTTTTCGGTTTCGGATCGGTTTTGAACACCCCTATTCCAATCTAGCGTTTGCAATTTTTGTGCATATTTTGACATGATAACAACATAAAGGCATGAAAATACATTGACCCAATCCCTAATGAGCCTGTATTAGTTAGCCCACTACAGATCTATCCCCATATGAATGCATAATTGAGTTCTATTGATAAATGGCCTAAAAATAATTAAAAAGCTATAAATTAAACCAAAAAAAAAATTTCTAACAGGGAATTTTAGCATACAAGATGTGAATGAGTGCAAGGGATGAGTGATCACAATTGTTGGGCATGTGGGCAGATGATTCACCAAGAAAATTCAATATAGTGCAAGTTTTATGCTCAGAGAGGGAAAAGTGTAACAATTGCCCTTGCCCTCTATTTATACTAGTGATTTTCTAAGGGAAGAGGGAGCGAGTGCAGCCGCACAATTTCAGTTGCGATCCACACTATGTTACTTGGTGAGCTGAAGTTGGTGTCTTGTCTGCGATCTGCAGAATTTTGCGTGCAGCCGCATATTCCTTGTTGCGGCTGCAGATTTCCTTTTATGACTGCAAAATGACCATTTTTTACAGACCAACTTAAGAGAGTTGGCATTTTTAATCCTCCATTTGTGCGGCCCACAAGGTGATTATGCGGCCATAAATCTCTTTTGCTACAACACTTCAAATTGTGAGGTCCGCACAAATCAGTTGTGGCCCGCGCTTCTATTAATGTCGCGACACGACTCAAAATACCATCAATTGAAATGAATGACCGCCACCGCGTGGCTATATCCAACTTTTCCCAAATAGTTCTTCACGCAGTGAACATTGACTCGGAATACTTTATTGGCTTTGTTCTTCAAGTCTAATGCACCAAAAGACAACCCACAATTTCAAAGGGACCACTCCGTTTAGACTTTGGCTTCCCGGGAAACATTCTCAACTTTGAGTTAAACAACAATATGAGATCACCCACCTTGAACTCTTTGTTCTAAATGTATTTGTCATGATGATATTTCATATTTTCTTTGTACAAGGACGAACTTGCATAAGCATGGTACCAGAACTCATCCAACTCATTCAAATGTGCAACCCTCAAGTTAGCAGCTACATCCCAATCAAGATTCAACTTCTTTAGAGCCCACATAGCCTTGTTCTCAAGTCCACCAGAAGATGGGAAGCTTTTTCAAACACAAACTAGTATGGAGACATTCCGATAGGTGTTTTGTAAGCCGTCTGATAAGCCCGTAATGCATCGACAAGCTTCTTGGACCAATCTGTCCGGTTAGCATTCCCTGTTTTGGACAAAATACTCTTTATCTCCCGGTTGGAGACTTCCACTTGACCGGTATCTTGTGGATGATTGAGAGTTGTGACTTTATGAGTAACATCATACTTGATAAGTAAAGTGTCAAAAGCCTTGTTGCGAAAATGTAACCCCCCCATCACTTATAATATCCCGCGGAGTACCAAATCTTGTGATAATAGTCTTCTTCAAGAACGTCACCAACAATTCTCGCTTCATCCTTGGGTAGAGCAACGGCCTCCGCCCATTTGGACACATAACCCACCTGGACCAAGATGTAGGTATTTCCACAAGAACTCACAAAAGGACCCATGAAATCAATACCCACACATTGAAAATATCAATCTCCAAAATGGTGGTGAGGGGAATTTCATTTTTCTTTGAGATTCCACTGACCCTTTGACATTCATCACATCTTTTCACTAAATCACTTGCCTCATTGTAAAGAGTGGGCCTATAGAAACCGCAATGTAGCATTTTGGCCATCGTTCTTGATCCACCATGGTGACCACCATATGGTGAAGAATGATAAGCTCCAATAATTACACCTTGTTCTTCTTCCGGTACACATCTTCTAATCACCTCATCCGTATAAATCCGGAAAAGGTATGGTTCATCCCAATAATAATCTTGACAATCCCGTTTGAGCTTCTTCCCTTAGTTTGAAGAGAACTCATCCGGTATTATTCCACACACAAGGAAATTTGCTAGATCCGTGAACCATGACACCTATTTTATTGAAATAGCCAAGAGTTTCTCATTGGGGAAAGAGTCATTGATTTCAAGGCCATCATGCGGCCTCCCCTCCTTCTCCAAACGAGACAAGTGGTCGGCCACTTGGTTTTCACTCCCTTTTCTATCTTGGATGCCAATATCGAACTCTTGCAACAAAAGCACTCATCTCATCAACCAAGCTTTGGAATCTTTCTTTTTCATAAGATAACGAAGTGCCACATGATCCGTGTGGACAATGACCTTTGCACCCATCAAGTACGGGCGGAACTTCTCAATTGTAAACACAATAGAAAAGAGCTATTTCTCTGTAATGGTGTAGTTTACTTTAGAACTATTCATGATCTTACTAGCATAGTAGACCGGGTGAAAATCTTGTTGATGCATTGCCCCAAAACAGTCCCAACCGCTATGTCACTTGCATCACACATGAGTTTAAAAGGGACACTCCAATTTGGAGCGATGATGATGGGAGTAGTTGTCAACTTGAACTTTAACAATTCAAAGGTTCTCATGGAATCATCATTGAATTTAAACTTAGCATCTTTCTCAAGAAGCTTGCATAATGGGTTCACCACCTTAGAGAAATATTTGATGAAACGCCGGTAAAAATCGGTGTGGCTAAGAAACTCCGCACACCCTTCACTCAAGTTGGAGGTGGAAGTTTAGAATCACCTCAATATTTGCTTTGTCAACTTCAATTCCACTCTTTGATATTTTGTGGCCGAGGAAAATGCCTTCCTCGACCATGAAATGACACTTCTCCCAATTGAGCACCGAATTTGTTTCTCTACATCTTGCCAACACTTTATCTAAATTTACAAGACAATTATCAAAAGAATCTCCAACCACCGAGAAGTAATCCATGAAAACTTTAAGGTAGTCCTCCACCATGTCCATGAAGATAGCCATCATACACATTTGAAAAGTTGTCGGTGCATTGCACAAACCAAATGACATCCGTTTGAAGGCGAAAGTACCATATGGACATATAAAGGTTGTTTTCTCTTGGTCCTCCGGAGCAATAAGGATTTGGTTGTAGCCTGAATACCCATCAAGGAAACAATAGAAAGCATGACCGGCCAATCTATCAAGCATTTGATCTAAGAAAGGAAGTGGGAAATGATCCTTCCTTGTGACTTTGTTGATCTTGAGATAGTTCATATACACCCTCCAACCGTTCACCGTTCTAGTGTGAATCAACTCATCTTGTCATTGCTGAGCACTGTCATGACCCCTTTCTTTGGGAAATATTGAACCGAAGAAGTCCACGAACTATTGAAAATGGGGTAGACAACCACGACATCCCACCACTTGATAATCTCCTTTTTGAAAACTTCTTGCATAGCCTCATTGAGTCTCCTTTGGTATTCAATATATGGTTTGGCTCCTTCCTCCAAGTAGATCTTATGCATGAAAAATGCGGGGCTTATCCCCCGAATATCCGTCAATGTCCATCCAATAGCCTTCTTCCTCTTTTGGAGCACCGCCAATGTAGAATCTGCCTGCACGTTTGTCAAACAAGAGGAAATAATAGCCGATAAAGTAGAACAAGGGCCAAGAAATTCATATCGAAGATGTGGAGGAAATTACTTCAACTCCAAGGTAGGAGGCTTTTCAATGGAAGTCTTTGTAAGAGGAGCTGTCCTATTTCAAGACCCAAAGATAGTTTCCAGGGTGCATAATTGTACGACCCCATTTCTTGCAAAGAGTTCACATTCCATGAAACCATCCGTCTTATCATCATTAAAGTTGAGCAAGACGGCCTCCAACATATCACCAACATTGATTGTGACACTTGTATCATCAACAATAACACCGGTCACCAAGTCCACAAAAGAGCACACCTCGTTGCTAGTTGGTTGCCGCATGGACTTACACACATGGAATACCACTTTTTCATCACCCACCCGGAAAATGATTTCTCCGGCTTCAACATCACAAAGAGCCTTCTCCGTAGCAAAGTAAGGTCTTCCAAGAATAATCGGCACCTCATAATCGACTTCACCATCTAGAATGACAAAATCCACCGGAAGAATGAATGTATCAACACGAACCAAGACATCTTCAATTACTCTCAAAGGTCTCTTCATGGTATGATCATCCATTTGCAATCTCATATAGGTGGGTCTTGGTTTCCCAATTCCCAAGGTCTTGAAAACCAAATAGGGCATCAAATTGATACCTGCCCCAAGATCACAAAGAGATTTAGCAAACTCAGCACTTCCAATTGTACAAGGAATCGTGAAAGCATAGGGATCCTCCAACTTTGGAGCCATTGTATGCAAAATTACACTCACTTGATGAGTGATTTTGATAGTTTCACAATTCATTGACCGCTTATTGACCGTAAAATGAGTTATCCGGATTCAACATCACAAAGAGCCTTACTCTTAGCAAGGAAAGGTCTTCCAAGAATAATCGACTTCACCATATAGAATGAAAAAATCCACCGAAATAATGAATTTATCAACACGAACCAAGACATCTTCAATCACTTCCAAAGGTCTCTTCATGTACGAATTACGATCGACCATTTCCAATCTCATAGAGGTGGGTCTTGTTTGCCCAATTCCCAAGGTATTGAAAACCAAATAGGGCATCAAATTGATACTTGCCCCAAGATCACAAAGAGCTTTAGCAAACTCGGCACTTCTAATTGTACAAGGAATCATGAAAGCACCGGGATCCTCCAACTTAGCAGCCATTGTATGCACAATTGCACTCACTTGATGAGTGACTTTGATAGTTTCAAAATTCATTGACCGCTTCTTTGTCACGAGATCCTTCATAAACTTTGTATAACCAAGCATTTGTTCCAAAGCTTCAACTAATGGCATATCGATTGGGAGACTCTTCATCATTTGAATGAACTTTTTGTATTGATTCTCGCTATTTTATTTGGCAAGTCTTTGAGGGTATGGAGATGGAGTCTTAGACAAGGTTCCTTAGCCTTTTGCACTACCGGTTTTGGTATCTCAATAATGTGATCCCTAGACGGGTTCACCTCATCTTTAGTCTTTTCCACACTATCATCAATATCAATTCGAACTTCATCAGTTGATTGCACGACATTGTTTGGGACTTCTTCTTCTTGTACCACTTGCCCATCATCCATAAGTTGATTTTGACTTGAGGTGGGTGCATTCCCACCTATTTCACGTCTTGTAGTAACGATCATGGCATGCCCCATATTGTTTTCACTCTTTGGATTTACCACCGTGTCACTTGGTAGTGCCCTTTTAGGACGGGAATTTAGAGCTTGAGAGATTTGATCCATTTGAACTTCTAAGTTGTGGATCGATGTGTTGTGTGAGGAAAGTTGGGAATCCGAATCGACTTTCTTATCCATCATTTGATTGAACATGTTCTCAATACGCCCATCTCATTTCTTGAAGAACTAGGACCATGGGAAAGATAAGGAGGCAGGTTGCTCGGTTGTTGATACATCGGGGGCCTTTGAAAACCTGACCCCCTGATTGCCTTGATTATTGCTCCATCAGTATCGATTGTTACTCCCCCCTCCTTATTTCCTTGATTATTGTTGTTATGCCAATTCCATTGATTGTTTCCACCACTCCAATTTCCTTGATTGTTGTTGTTATGCCAATTCCCTTTATTGTTTCCACCACTCCAATTTCCTTGGTTGTTAGAATTCTAATTGCCTTGATTGTTTTGAGGTCGCCATTGTTGTTGGTTTGGGCCTTTGAAGTTGTTTCATTTCCTAGATATGAAATGGTCGTATGCAATAATAGAAACCCAACTAAGAGTCGGGGTCGAATCCATAGGGAGCTAAGATGGGAGTTAGGGGTATATATATTTCAAATTGAGCAATTGTATTATCTAGATTGCACTTCCACAATAAGGATTTGTTTTCTATTTCTAATGTTACTTTAATGATTTCAGAATAAGGAAAGAATAATAGAGATAATTGTTTTTAAGGTTTTTCCAAATGGATAAAAAGCCTAGGGCTGTGACCGTGACCTAGGTGTTTGCCTAATGGATAAAGACTTTAATGCTTGTTTTGTTGATTGGGGGTGTATTATAGCTATCAACTCTAAATCACTCACTCATTATCGCTCGGTCAGAGAGTGATTTTGCCTACTTTGGCTTTCTCAAGACCAAAAGGATATCACCCAAAACAGTTAATAAGAGCTCAAGTCGGGTTATTACTCTCTCTAGGTTGAACCTTTTAATTGGGTTAATCAATCTCTCAATTGACACAATTCCTTGTTAGTTAAGTTATCCTAGACTAGGTCTCTCTTTCTCAATAGAGACTAAGTCAAATAGGCATGAATAAATGATTGCAACCATTAATTCTAAAATTGGAGCATAAACTAAGCTAAATTATCAACACATAATCATAAACAAGCACTAAATTAGATACTCATAAGGTTTACACACTAGGGTTGGGTCACAACCCTAGTAAAAATCTAGCTACTCAGAATGGGGATTAAAGAAAATAAGGAAGAAGAACTAATTAAACTCATAGTGGAAGCTTAAAATGATGAAATCTATTGTAAATACACCAAAGCAATGTAAAACTTGCTAAAGTAGTAAAGAAAAATGGCTATAGAAACTTTAGAGGTTCAAACTTTTCCTAATTTGTAAAACTCGTCTATTTATACAAGGATGAAAATCTCAGACAAAATTTCCCCTCGGGAGGTTCTGCGGCAGTATAATTCCATGTGCGGTTCGCAGATTTCTTCATCTGGCAGGAGCTGGGGTTCTGCGGCCACACATTTCTGAACTGCGATCATGAGGCATTCTTCTGCGGCCGCAAGGCACTCTTATGCGGCCGCACAATTCTTGTGCTGCCCGTAATTCACATAAGCTCTTGGACTTGGTCTTTTTTCATACTCTCTGATCTTTGACTTTTCGCCCAACTTTGTAGCCGCACAATTCATGTGCGGTCCACACTTTGCGCAAATGTCTATTAGATTTTCCTCTTTGTTTGCGGCCGCAAATGGAATTCTGCGGTCCGTAATTTCTTCTACTGATCGCACATTTGTGCTTTTGCAACCTTTATTGCCTTTATCTTCAAACTACTCCCTTTTGAGTCGGATTTTGTCTCGGGAGACCAACATCTAGCATTCCTAAAATTTTGTATAATTTCATTAGTTTCGGGAACACAATTCAATGCTTTTAGACCAAAACTAAAGCTAAAAGGCGTTAATAAGCAATCAAAATCCTCACTTATCAGCGCATGGCACTATCCGTCTCCTTAAGGTTGTATTATGCACTTGGCGTGCTTGTGGTTGATATTCGGGCATTTTGTAAGTATAAGTATTTCAGCTTGATGGGTTCCTTATTGATTGTTATGTGTGGATCGGGTGGCACGCCGCCACGGGTGTGCTGTGTGGATGGGGTTGCGCGCCGCTACGATTTAATGTTTGGATTGGGTTGCACACCGCAATAGTGCCATATTTGGATTGTGTCACACGCCGCAAAAGTGAGATGTTATGTATGGTTCCTTATACTTATTTTGTGTAACTTGTTTCCCATCTCTGAGATAGAGATATAACATCGGTTTGGCCATTTTATTCGTTACGCGGGCTGGGTGATTCTTTGACAGAGTTTGTTCTTCCCTATGGGTCACATTTGAGTTGTAGCTAGTTGGGTATTTGATGGCTCTGTATGAGAATTTAGATGGTGTTTGAGGTGACTTATTGCCCGAGCATCTTGTACCGGGTGAGACGAGGTTATTGGATCTGATATTAGTGCTATCGGATTTATGTAAGGTATATTAGAGAGAAAACCATCACTATTCAATTCATAATGAGGTAATGGCTCTTGTTAGGTGAAGGGACTCCATGATTCATTGATTTGGTTAGGCTGTTATGAGTTTCTACACATCTCTTTTTTTGTCGTGGCAGAATTGCGATAGTTGGAACAGGGCTTATATGTGTTATGAGGTGTGTTGCGGGCATCAAATTCGTGAAATTACAGCTATTGTAGTCGGAGGATGTTATTATGGGCAAAAGACTTGTGTGGCTCATGGAGTGATTTCGGCATAAGTGCATGTAAGGCTGGCAGGTGGGCCGAGCCTGACCCGGGACCGGACCGGGCCTGCGGCCCATGTGGGCTTGTGGCCTAAACGGGCTGGCCCGTGGCGGGTCCGGTCTTGGCGGGCCTCAGAGCCCATATGGGGTGGGCCTTAGGTTTAGAACCGTGAGCCCGGGACCGTTTAGCCCGGGACCGGCAGGCGGTCCTGGGCCAGTTCAACCGGGCCAAACACGCCATACAGGCCCAATGGCTCTTTTTTTTTAATTTTTTTTTATTTAAAAGATGGCCAACGGTCAGAATTTTAAAATCTAGCCGTTGGCCCTTTAATTTAGCCGTTTGGCATTTTTCAAAATAGTCATTTGGCCCCCGAACTTTGCTTTAACCCCAAACTTTTTATAATTATACTTTTTTCATATTCTCAACTATAAATACCCCCTCATTCTTTCATTTTTACTCACAAAATCATCAATCTCTCTCTAATTTTCTTCTATAATTGCTTACTTTATTATTGTAATTTGTGAAAAATTGTGAATTTGGTGAATTGAAGTATTCAAGTCTTCAAGTCTTCAAGTCTTCAACATTATGCAATTTTCAAGAAGTTGTTCGTCAATTCAGTAAACTCGTTCCAACTCTTAAGTTTTAATATTATAGTTTTGTTTGTTTAATTTGTTTTCCTTATAATTAATATGGACTTTTCTTTGAAAAAAATATTTGGTGGTAAGGGAAAAGCTAAAATTGGTGAATCTAGTAGGCAAGCTACTACTACTCCCCCGNCACCAGGTTCACAATTAAATGATGAATATATGAATACTCTTTATGGTAATCCAGAGGAAAATGTTGATTTAGATGGAATGCAATTGGATTTAGATGATACACCTACTAGTCATGTTGCTAACCAAACTGATAATAATCCAAATGATGCCCCGGCTTACCCTCCTGTAGTAACCTTTACTTTTAATAGAAAACCTTCTAAACGGTCCGAAACATCTCTTGTTTGGCACTTTTTTACTCAGCTAAGAGATCATAATAAGGCTAAGTATAAAACTTGTGGGATCTTGATGTCTCATAAATTTACTAGAGACCGTGGCGGTACGGATAGTTTGACCAGACACATAATGGAACACCCTAATGATAAAGCTAGATTTCTTGAAATGAAAGCTGCGCAAGAGGGGACAAGTGTAGGTACTCAGGTTAATACTAGTACCGGTTTAAATCTAGTTCAACCGGGAATTAACATTGTTACCGGTGGCATTTTGTATTACGATCCAAATAAAGATCATGAAGAATTGGAAAAAAATGGTTATTGTTATGTGCTTACCATATAGCTTTCCCTCTAACCCTCACTTTGTCCATTATATTAGAAGAATTTATAATCCTACTTATAAAGGATGGCCTCGCACAACCGTAAAGGCTGATAATTATAAATATAAACATGAATATGAACTATATTTGCGCTATTTATTTACTCATATTAGTAATCGCGTTTCTATTACTACTGATATTGGTAGGAGTGGTAATGACTGTGATTATCTTACTGTTACCACTCATTTGATTGATGAGGAATGGATAATGCAAAAATGTATTATTACTTATAGAATAATTACTTCAAGTCACACAGGTAAGTTTATTGCTAAGACAGTTGCAGATATTTGTAGATATTTTTGCATTAGAGATAAAATAATGTTAGTTTCAATGGATAATGCTTCTAGTAACACTAATGCTATAGGCTTTCTTACAACTACACTAAGTCCTGCATTTAGTAATATTTTTCATGTTATATGTATTTGTCATATTTATCATTTAATCGTCGGTGATGGTATGAAAACTTTAAATGCTGAAATTGCAAAGGTTAAATTCGCTCTTCATTGGCTTTTTTATTCAAACCGTAGAAGTAGAGTTAGAGAATATTATAAAAAATATGATGAATTTGGCCTTAGAGAAAGAAAGGTTCCTAAACCTTGTCCGACTAGATGGAATTACTTGAATGAAAGTTTAGTTGTTGCATATGTATATAGAAACCCAATAAGCGCAACGTATAATGCTCGTGTTGGTGGTGGTGATGATGATGATGA